>JAANDG010000751.1:0-62688 GCA_036852015.1 Pelodera strongyloides | reverse complement strand
ATGAAGCTAAGAAAGAGTCAGAAGAAAAGAAGAAAAAAGAGACGGACGAAAAGAAGAAAAAGGAGGAGGAAGCGAAAAAGAAAAAAGAGGATGAAGCTAAGAAAGAGTCAGAAGAAAAGAAGAAAAAGGAGGATGAAGCGAAGAGTGAAAAATTAATTCAACACCAGAGCGCTAAGATACTACCCCCACAACCACTGTTGGGGATCCCACAAAAATATTTGGATTTATTCGGTGTCCCGGGTGCTGTAGCAGGTCTTATTCCTGACCCTGAGCAGCCTTACAAAACCGATTTAACACTTTCGAATACAATGGACACCAGTGGTATTGCACTTCAGTATGATCCATTCTCGAATAGGTTAACCTTACAAATGGATAGCATTAGAGTGTCATCTGTCGAAATGTCAAATCAACTAAAATACATTTGTGGGTTCGAGGAAAATATCATGAATGAATCTACGACAGCAAAGTACCTTATCGACTTTTCAAATGCAGCTTCTACCATATTTGTCTATTGCTCCATTGTTGAGCCAAGTATCGTGGGTAATGTAAAGGCTGACTTACTAAGAATAATACCACTAGCTGATACACCCTGGGAAACAAACTTTTCAAGGACTTTCTCTCAGATACATTATCACCCTCTAAGTACTACCCATCCAATCAGCACAATTTCTATTCGTTTATTGGATAGTAAGGGACAAGAGCTCCGTCAGAATTACGGCACCACGTTTTGTATATTACACTTTCGACGAGTGAATTAGTTCATTCATATACAATACACAGTAAAAGAAGGTGGCATGTCCGCTTACGTCGATTTTGACCCAAGTCTAATTAATTGGCATCATTCATTGGATGGCCAAGTGGGCGGTGGGTCTGCATCAGAGCGATACATTGGTGTGTACGACCACCGTGGATACGGCTTATTTTCTACATTTTTACGCTATATTGTACCAGTACTCAAATCAGTTGGTAAAGCTGTGGGCCGCGAGGTAATTTCCACTGGCGCTAAAACGGCTCAGGATTTTGTTGCTGGCGCTGATGTTAAAGAGTCGCTAAAGAAACGAGCCCAGGAGGGTGCTCATAATCTACTTGAAAAGGCTGCTACAGCTACGGCAGGATCTGGCAAGCGCAAGGCAAAAACGCCGTGGGGTGGGTGTGTATAAGTTATAGTACGTAGAAGAAAGTGTTTAGTTGTTGCAGTGTACTCGCAGTGAGTGGTCGGTATGAAAGCCATTAGCAATAAATCTCCATTTGCATTTTCTGGTGATCTCGATTGGTTCGCTGCCCCTCCAACAAGCATCGGTGTAAAAACTACTCGTTTTCGTGAGATTAATCTCGAGTCAACTCTTCAGCAAGATGGACCATTCGTTTTTCGAATTCAAAAAGAACCACATTTTATTAATCTAGCACGTTCTTATATTCAAGTTAATTTCTCCATCAAGGATGCCACTGGTGCTGGTTTCGATTATTTTCAAGCTGGTGGAGCCGAGGGTAACCGGGTGTGTCCAATACAACATCTACCGCGAACACTCTGGAAACAGATAAATGTTAGCATTAATGGGATAAGTGTTGAAGATACGGGACCTGCTCATTCATACAGAGCCTTTTTTCTAAATGAATTAAACAGAGAGTTAAGTGACAAAACGTATAATGCTGGTCATATAGGGTGTTATTCGGAAAAGGATGATGGCACGTCAGTTGCAGGAAATGCCGGGTATAAAATAAAAGCTATGCAGTGCATGAGTGGTAAAGTAATTCAAGCAATGAGTCAGATGGATCTTGGTCTTTACACGTCGGGCAAATTAATGTTGAATAATGTTAATCTGAAAATACAATTGCACAGACAGCCTGACGCATTTATACTAAACTCGTTTAACAATGATACCCAGTGGAAATTTGTTATCGATTCCGTTAAACTGTACGTATGCGAATACGAACTGTACTCGGACGTCATGGCAACACTTGAGAAGAAATTGAATAGTGGTGAAAATGCTTTTTTCCCCATGCGCACCCATATGTGCAAGAACTTTTACTTACCAGTAGGTACCTCCAGCACTCAGGAAATTGTCTGTTTTAATGGCATGCAAATTCCCAGACGCTTGTATGTAGGCTTAGTATCCTCGGCTGCGTTCACTGGTGATCTGAAAAAGTGCCCATTCGAGTTTAAAAACTATGGCGTTAAAAACCTCTGGGTTGATCACAATGGTAGTACATTCCCCACAAGACCATGGAACCTTGCGTATACTGATGACAGTTTTTCACAGGCTGTTATTTCTCAGAAAGAAGCCCTCGGGTTTGGATTAAGTGGTAGGGATAACGGTATCAGTTGGGATATGTTCAAGAAGACCCGGTGCATTTACGTATTCGATCTTTCGAGCGGATCGGCTTACGGTTCTAATACATTTGAACTGTCCACTTCTGGGGTTACTTCTCTGAGACTTGAGTTTACGGCTGCTACCACCGAAGCCATTCAGTTGGTAGTACTTGGCGAGTTTCAGTCATACCTAGAGTTAGACAACGAAACCCAACAGTCCTTCCGACATGAATAATTTTCAAATCAATCATTTATTAAAGAAAGACAAATATACAAGGCGTAGCTACATTGGATGCTTCCCCTGCGATAAAATTCCACGCATAAGACGAAACCCGTTTTGTTTTGTAGTGAACCTCGATGTATCCACGGGACCTGGTACACACTGGGTTTGTATATATTGTAGAAACAAAGAGATAATATACTTTGATAGCTTCGGTGACCCTCCAACCGAACACATTTTGAATTGGCTAAAGGGCGTCTGCTCCGAATTCAAATTCAACATGGTCCGACACCAGAGATACGATACCACTACTTGCGGGCCCTTCTGTTGTTGGATGCTCAGGGAGCTTAGCAAAGGCCGCCGCTTTAAATCCTTAGTGGATTTACTGATGTCCATTAAAAACGATGATGCATATATCGCAGGCTATATGCGTAAACAATTTGCAACAGATGTACTTAAACACGCCCCCCTCTGAGATGTTGAAGCTCATTCAATCCAAAACCGTCAGACATATATGACGCCTACAACTTTCCCAGCTTCTGATCCATGGCTAGATTATTCGCCTCCCGATACACAACTTACCGTTACCGAACCTGTTTTACCTTCTACTCCAACCTCTCGATTCGCTCCATATGAGAATAAGAAGCATCGTCTGACCATGACTAAGCGTCAAGCCATGACGTCGTCGCATCAGATAATCACATTCTTCTGTTGTAAGGATTGCCGTGATAAGATGATTGTGGAGCGTCAAGAGGACGGCACTGGAACCTACACTCTTCATTTGTGCGATCAGTGTAACAGCAATTCTCTGAAGCTACGATTCAGCGACGATTAATATAGGGTCTATGGATCCTCTTTATATTTTTCCCATCTCTATCGGTACCATTATTTTGCTTGCTGCTGTATTTCTATGTTATAAACCTAATATTCACCTATACTTTACATATATTCGTCGTCTATCTCTAAGGTCTCCACCTCGTATTGAGCAGCCGTCCACTGTACAAATTCCGTAGCATTCAATGGATGTCCAGTCACTTCGCTCGGAGCTCCCCCCTGGTTGTAAGTCTTTTGATATTGTACATTTAATATTACATTCATATAACTCTTTTCGTATTGTTATTGAACTATTTTTAGATGAAATCGTTCGCATTCCACGGGACACTGGGCGGTGGGTGAACCTTGCTGACGCTCTCCGCCATCATGGGGACAGGCACATATCAAATGCTTTGATGGACGGAGCCGAAGTTAGAACGACAAGGAGAACTTACACAAAAGTATGTTTTTATTACTGGCTATCCTTGTGCATAGTGATCGACATCCTTACATGACTTACTAAAAAGAGTCTTTTTAGATGATGCTACTACCGAGCTTGGTAATGGCTAAGGACTACATAGTGCATACGAGACGAGGAAAGAACAATATCTACGTTGACCGACACAGGAAGGGGGTGACGGTTGGCGAATTCAGCAGAGTGGTAGCTACGAGGGAAAGCAACTGCCTGGAAGTCTTCTCAGTGGACGTGAGTTTTTTACTATTAAGAGAGAGAGAGAGATAGTGAGAGTTGAATGCCTGGATTTGTTAACACTAATTTATGAATGACTGTTAAAGGATCGCAGTCACTACAAAATCGTCGTTTTTCTTCGAGTTTACTTGTATTTAGAAAAGAATAGAGACAAATACTTTACCAAAACCGAATAATTTGAATTCCAAGTCAGGGAGTGAACAAGTAGAAAAGTAGTTCTACTTAACTACCGCAGGATCACGAAGCGTGTTCATACAGCTGCTTTCCGATCGTGAGTATGTAAATTATTTCGGCAAATATCTGCATATTATATCTTTACATATACTGCAAGGGTCTGCAGGCATATCATTACACGTTTCATAATCCCGCGGTAGTTAAGTAGAACTACTTTTCTACTTGTTCACCCCCTGAGTTGGAATTCAAATTATTCGGTTTTGGTAAAGTATGTTTCTTTATTCTATACTAAATTCAAGTAAACTCTAAGCAAAATGATGATTTTGGAGTGACTGCGATCCTTTAATTAAACTTTTCTTTTCAGGAGTGCGACATATGGATGATGACCTGATGAGTATTCGACGACAACCAACACTACATAATACTAACCTTTTTTTTTATAATTAACTTGTATGTGTTTCACCTAATGCTAATTATTATTTTTATAAATTTTTGTACGTTTTAATCAACAATATGTTAATCATTGCACCTTTATCGTTTTTCTTATATGCTTTACCTAATGATAATTTAATCAATTGTATATCTTAATCATTTTTTACCTATGTGTAGTGCAGTAAAACTCTTCTTTTTAAATCTTTGTATTTGACGCAATACAGGGACATGCTGATTGGGTACATCACAGGGTTAACTGCGGTAGAAAAAATAGTTGGGCTAGAGAGCCATGCATGCAGACACATGGTTAACTACAATAGAAAAATAGAAACGCAGAGGATTGGTGAGAGAGGGGTGAGACGTGTGCTGAACATAAGAGGGGTGAGAGGGAGTGAGAGTGCAGAGGGACACGACGAACATGCGGCAGAGGGAGACACAGCGCGGCGCGCTGAGACACATGACGCGGCGGACACAAGGCGCCACGCGCGCGGGGACACATGGCGCGGGGACACATGGCGGCGGACGCAAGGCGCCACGCGCGCGGGGACACACGGCGCGGGGACACATGGCGCGGGGACACATGGCGCGGGGACACATGGCGCCGGCCGGGGAGAAGCTCGGGCCACATGAGGATTAAGGAGTGCCCTACTTTGGATGCCACTTTCCAATTATCGATCCAATTACGAGGATTCGTGATATAATGTAGTACTAATCCCATATTAGGTTTCCGCATATTTCCCACCAAGTCATTCATTGATGTGGTTGTGTGGATGAAAGAGTATGTTCCCATCTCCCGTGGGTGGTGACAGGAAGGCAGGCATTACGCAAATCCTCGCTTCGTTGAGACGGGTACTGAAGTCGGCTTGGTCATTTACCTTAATTTAGAGTAGCATACGAACCGTAAATGTTTCGCATGTGATTGAACATTGAAGTCACGCTATTGCTACTTGTTTATGTTTTTCTTTAGCAATATCATATCGAATCATTACATTATATTTCTTCTTATTTCAGTTGACTGGATGAGGATCGTGTGCTGTCTGGATGATCGTTTCGTTTCCCTACTACGAAAGGAAGGGATATACCACGGAATGCATCTAAACACTGTGTTTATGGGAAGAACACGGAAGTGAGGATAGCAACTGGGTAGATATCCTAGGAATTAGTGGGTATCATAGGGCGCTCTTTTATTATAACTGTAGACCAGCGTAACGCTGCTTATTTTTTACATGTTTTATGTGGTTATGACTGTATTATATGCAGTAGTAGCATAGTAGTATGTGGTTACTATAGTAAGTGTAGCCCATTCTTTTATTATAATCATAGCTGCTATGTTTACACGGATTACTTATAATTATAGACTAGCGTAACACTGCTTATTTTTTTTGTTCAACTTACCATCAACCTATAGACGTGATTATATATTGTACTTTATTTACTGGTATGACTATTGTTGTTTCATTGTTGTATAATTTATTATTTACTTACCATAGACTTCGTATGGATATTTATTCGTAGAGAACAGTATTTAATCTTATTGAAATTATTTTGTACTCGCACGTAGGTTGTCCATTCATGTTTTCTTGCAACTCATAGTAACTTATCATAATTAACCCAGATGTATCGCTTTTATCGCTATCTTTGTTTTGGATGTTTTGAATGAAGTAAAGTTATTCTATATATTTGTTGTTGGTTGTTATTGTATTGTAGAATTGCCCTTTTATTGTATTATTTAATGTAATAAGCAAAGGGGCGGGGCTTTCACGTCCATTTTTCCACGGTCCGCGCGCTCCCGGCGCACCTACGGCCCACCTTTTGAAGCGGGGCCGCGCGCTCTGGGCCCCGTCTTGGTGGGGCCGCCCTGCCTGGGCCCCGCCCCGCGTCATTTAGCACGCCGCCCCGCACCCAAAGTTTCACGTTGGCGACAGAAAAAAAATGCCCATGTCAAAAGCTGATGAAAACGTACGTCTCGCAGCCTTTTCTTGGATGCAGATATAAAACAGTCGAGATACGGTAGAAGATGTGTTGCACGATCCATCTTAAAGCGAAATCGGTTTTTGAAACACATCAAGTACTCCTGCATTCTTATGCAGCTTATGCAAATGAACATAAATTAGAATAAAAAATCGTGCTAAATTCGAGCAAATTAGCATGCATACGTAAGAATTCAAATGTCCACGATGCGTTTCAAAAACCGGCCGGATTATGATACATTGGATAAAAATTAAAAAAAAACTTAAATATAAATAAATAAATAAAACTTGAATAAAAAACTTATGACTGATGATACATAGAATAAAACTCAATTTCGCATTTTCTAACCATAGCTTAGTGGAAAATTTTAGAGAAAAAAGCACTGCACTTCAGCAACAAATGGCTTGATTAAGTCTCATGATTTTTTTACACACAGAAACGATAAACATTAGCTTATTCGTCATGGAACTAGTGAGATAATAACTGTAAGTACCTTCTTTGGGATTTCCACAGTTTCGTTCATTTCGCGAAGTGCTTCCTCGACGTAGAACCTGAGCTGAAATTGCTTCTCTCTTCGTCCGTTCTCTTTCACTCAGTTAGAGGTAATTTACATGGCGAGGATTCGAAGTCGAACCCGTGACCTTCCGCACAGCAGCCTGCAACCCTAACCCCTAGACTACCTGATGACCGCTTACCTTGGGCAGCTTTATGTCAAGTAGATTGTGGGATTTGACGTCATTACAGATATCGATTATTGTCTCATTGCTGGAAAAGTCAGGCGCACGAAGACCAAGTTCTCTTGCGAGTACAGTAAATTGTGAAACATATGGTTCATCTTTCGTTTTCTGCTTCTCAGTGTCAGCTCCATTCACACATTTTGGAATAATTAATGAAAGTCCTATTAAAAGCAGGGCAAGCTGATTCATCTACGATCTGGAATAAGGGTTGGCAATAAAATAAATAAAATACGAAACAAATGAAGAAGTTTGGTGCCTATCCTTCGCGAGATTTTCCAGATTTGCGCGCGTGTCAGGAGGCAAAAAAAGGTGCGCGGTATCAGACCGGGCTATTTTTGGGTGCTGGCAACGGTAGCTAGTCGTGGATCTTCATTTGCTAATAGCCCGTATTCTCGGGCTGCACGGAACTTCAAAAATGGGAACATGTTCCGGGAAAATATCCGCGCGGAAATCTTCCGCTGCGGAACTGGTTCCGCTCTGGATGGACGCCAGAATACGAATGAACGGAACGTGTTCCATGTAGTTTAAAACTTTGACTTTACCATTAATTTTCTTTAATATTTTGAGTTTATATTATAATAATTTATTGTGTTTATGTATAATTTAACACATTTGTTCTTTGTTGAAAGAGTTATAGCAAATTTCTAGCATTTATGTGCTTAATTTTTCACTAACGAACTGTAAATTTAACTAAAATTATTCTTTAAAAATAAAAAAGGTTAAAGAAAAACAAATAACAAAAATTTACAAAAGAAATAAAGTAAAAATAAAGCAACGGAAAATTTCCGTCGTGATTTCCCACCCAAAAACCTCGAGGAAATTTTTGTATGGAAAAAATTTCCGTTTCGCCGAGCGGAAATTTTCTAACTACAAACTACACACTCCGTTTTTCCGAGAATACCACTCTTTTCGCGGAACGGAACATGTTCCGCGACGGAAAATTTCCGTGCGCCCGACAATACGGGCTAATATATCACTCGGGTCTGCATCTTATGCAAAACTGGTTTCGCAGCCCCGTTTTAGTAATCCGGGCGTTTTATCACAGAATAATAGTGAAAATTTCTTATACGTGGCTCGGAGCCTTTAAAGGGATGGGTTCACAGAAAATCACCTTGTTTTTATGCTTAGTTTGATTGTACACAGTAAACTTAAACAAGAGCATACAAAATGTTTTCTCCCCTGGCAAAGCCTCGCCAGAAATCGTGTACAATGGAATGCAACATGGGGCTCGCAGCTGTCAAATCGACCTTGACGCTGAAGTACGAGCCGTCAAGGTAATCAAGGTAATTACGCTTTTCTTTTCCGCAAAGTCAACAAGATAAACTAAAGGGAAGTTAAGAGATATGGCTGAAACACACTGTTTTTCACTGTTTTCAGCAAAGTAAACGATGCAAACTCCAGTATAATTTGCCCAAAACAGTGTGTTTCAGCCAGATCTCTTAACTTCCCTTTAGTTTATCTTGCAGTACAACTTTATCGGAAGATCGATCAATACGAAGATCGATCGGTACTTTTGTGGAAAAGCGATCAATACCCACCTTTTTTTACCTAATGATTACTTTTTTACCTTTTTTACCTAGGGAATAATTCAAGAAACATTTTGTATGCTCTTTGTTTAAGTTTACCTGTGTACAATCAAACTAAAGCATAAAAACAAAGTGATTTTCTCGTGAACCCATCCCTTTAAATTTGTGAAAATGCAATAGACATTCAATATGCCGCACACTTGCGAGAAATGTGACTTGTTTCACGCAAGTAAGTATTCGACGAGTTAAGTCCAGTTCCCCTATTATTCCTACATTTGATCCTCCGTAACGAGTAACGTAGAAGATAAATCCTTCTTATTTGATAGAAGTTTCTTCTTCACGTAAAAAATGTGTACCATACGCGCCTTTACCCAGGAGCTTGACATACTTGTCATGCCCATACATAATCGGGTACAACCTGCTGATTGGCCAGGTGAATATATGTGTATCAAATTGCCCAATTAGCAAATTGCCCAATCAGCAAATTCAAAGATTTTGGACGTGACGTCCAATTATTGGGCAGTATCGGGTAAGTCTTTTTCGGCATGAATGCAGCTAATAACGGTAAACTATATTTTATGTTATTTGTTACGGAGAAGCAGTGAGGAATAAAATATAGGGTTAAGCTGAATTGGGCTTGACCCTTTAAAGGAACAGGCTCATGAGAGAAACACAATTTTGCTAGTTCGCCATAATATTCCAGTTCTTCATACGAGTTTACGTATAGGAACATCATGGTGTAGATATAGCTATTAGACACGGTAAGCACAAGTTCCTTTGGTGAAACCGACCTTTTACTTTTACAATCAAAAAGATAAATTTGAGGAGAGTGGCCTCTCGATAAGTATAAAATGCAATATATAGCTGTGCACTGGCACTATCTCGAGACATGCAGCGACTTCTGTATTATAGGTCAATGTCAAATGCGATAATCTAGAGGTATGAGATAGGAGACGGCTGCGCCGCCCGAGGCGCCGCCTTGTGAATGAAGACAATCACAAGTGAGTTCTTTTGCGTAAAGAGATTCGATTGATTTGGACATTCTTTTTATAAGCTGGCGGAACAATTTACACCAATGAATTCGCAGCGTGTGTCCTAACTCACACTACAGTTACTCTTTTATATAATAATAATAATAATAATAGTAATAATAAAACCTGGTGCAGATTTTGTTGGTATGAGTTACCGTGATCGATGTGGGATCCACTTTCACACTTTGCCAACTTTGCATGTGATTCACTGAATAAGTTACCGTTATTGTTAAAGCAGTTCCTAATAGTGTAAAACTTGTGGCACTTGAAGCACGTTTCTTTGCACATTTGACCTGTGTGATCCGTTTCCAGACAAATTTAACACGCATTTCCCATGTATATTTTCTCCTTGATTCGTGAATATGATTCTCGTTGCGTACAATTTCTTGTTCTGTGACCTGTTTGTTTGCAAATTAAGCACTGTTTGTAAATGGCGATTTCAGTGTAGCGCTGCTGTAAATGGCGAACTGTAGTGTGAGTTAGGACACACGCTGCGAATTCATTGGTGTAAATTGTTCCGCCAGCTTATAAAAAGAATGTCCAAATCAATCGAATCTCTTTACGCAAAAGAACTCACTTGTGATTGTCTTCATTCACAAGGCGGCGCCTCGGGCGGCGCAGCCGTCTCCTATCTCATACCTCTAGATTATCGCATTTGACATTGACCTATAATACAGAAGTCGCTGCATGTCTCGAGATAGTGCCAGTGCACAGCTATATATTGCATTTTATACTTATCGAGAGGCCACTCTCCTCAAATTTATCTTTTTGATTGTGAAAGTAAAAGGTCGGTTTCACCAAAGGAACTTGTGCTTACCGTGTCTAATAGCTATATCTACATCATGATGTTCCTATATGTAAACTCGTATGAAGAACTGGAATATTATGGCGAACTAGCAAAATTGTGTTTCTCTCATGAGCCTGTTCCTTTAAAGGGTCAAGCCCAATTCAGCTTAACCCTATATTTTATTCCTCACTGCTTCTCCGTAACAAATAACATAAAATATAGTTTACCGTTATTAGCTGCATTCATGCCGAAAAAGACTTACCCGATACTGCCCAATAATTGGACGTCACGCCCAAAATCTTTGAATTTGCTGATTGGGCAATTTGCTAATTGGGCAATTTGATACACATATATTCACCTGGCCAATCAGCAGGTTGTACCCGATTATGTATGGGCATGACAAGTATGCCAAGCTCCTGGGTAAAGGCGCGTATGGTACACATTTTTTACGTGAAGAAGAAACTTCTATCAAATAAGAAGGATTTATCTTCTACGTTACTCGTTACGGAGGATCAAATGTAGGAATAATAGGGGAACTGGACTTAACTCGTCGAATACTTACTTGCGTGAAACAAGTCACATTTCTCGCAAGTGTGCGGCATATTGAATGTCTATTGCATTTTCACAAATTTAAAGGGATGGGTTCACGAGAAAATCACTTTTTTTTATGCTTTAGTTTGATTGTACACAGGTAAACTTAAAAAAGAGCATACAAATGTTTTCCTTGAATTTCCCTAGTAAAAAGGTAAAAAAGTAATCATTAGGTAAAAAAGGTGGGTATTGATCGCTTTTCCACAAAAGTACCGATCGATCTTCGTATTGATCGATCTTCCGATAAAGTTGTACTGCAAGATAAACTAAAGGGAAGTTAAGAGATCTGGCTGAAACACACTGTTTTGGGCAAATTATACTGGAGTTTGCATCGTTTACTTTGCTGAAAACAGTGAAAAACAGTGTGTTTCAGCCATATCTCTTAAACTTCCCTTTAGTTTATCTTGTTGACTTTTGCGGAAAAGCGATTAATTACCTTGATTACCTTGACGGCTCGTACTTCAGCGTCAAGGTCGATCTGACAGCTGCGAGCCCCATGTTGCATTCCATTGTACACGATTCCTGGCGAGGCTTTGCCAGGGGAGAAACATTTTGTATGCTCTTTGTTTAAGTTTACCTGTGTACAATCAAACTAGAGCATAAAACAAGGTGATTTTCTCGTGAACCCATCCCTTTAAAGGCTCCGAGCCACGTATAAGAAATTTTCACTATTATTCTGTGATAAAACGCCCGGATTACTAAAACGGGGCTGCGAAACCAGTTTTGCATAAGATGCAGACCCGCGTGATATATTAGCCCGTATTGTCGGGCGCACGGAAATTTTCCGTCGCGGAACATGTTCCGTTCCGCGAAAAGAGTGGTATTCTCGGAAAAACGGAGTGTGTAGTTTGTAGTTAGAAAATTTCCGCTCGGCGAAACGGAAATTTTTTTCCATACAAAAATTTCCTCGAGGTTTTTGGGTGGGAAATCACGACGGAAATTTTCCGTTGCTTTATTTTTACTTTATTTCTTTTGTAAATTTTTGTTATTTGTTTTTCTTTAACCTTTTTTATTGTTAAAAAATAATTTTAGTTAAATTTACAGTTCGTTAGTGAAAAATTAAGCACATAAATGCTAGAAATTTGCTATAACTCTTTCAACAAAGAACAAATGTGTTAAATTATACATAAACACAATAAATTATTATAATATAAACTCAAAATATTAAAGAAAATTAATGGTAAAGTCAAAGTTTTAAACTACATGGAACACGTTCCGTTCATTCGTATTCTGGCGTCCATCCAGAGCGGAACCAGTTCCGCAGCGGAAGATTTCCGCGCGGATATTTTCCCGGAACATGTTCCCATTTTTGAAGTTCCGTGCAGCCCGAGAATACGGGCTATTAGAAATGAAGATCCACGACTACTACCTTTGCCAGCACCCAAAATAGCCCGGTCTTATACGCGCACACCTTTTTTTTCCTCCTACCGCGCGCAAATCTGGAAAATCTCGCGAAGGATAGGCACCAAACTTCTTCATTTGTTTCGTATTTTATATTTTTATTGCCAACCCTTATTCCAGATCGTAGATGAATCAGCTTGCCCTGCTTTTAATAGGACTTTCATTAATTATTCCAAAATGTGTGAATGGAGCTGACACTGAGAAGCAGAAAACGAAAGATGAACCATATGTTTCACAATTTACTGTACTCGCAAGAGAACTTGGTCTTCGTGCGCCTGACTTTTCCAGCAATGAGACAATAATCGATATCTGTAATGACGTCAAATCCCACAATCTACTTGACATAAAGCTGCCCAAGGTAAGCGGTCATCAGGTAGTCTAGGGGTTAGGGTTGCAGGCTGCTGTGCGGAAGGTCACGGGTTCGACTTCGAATCCTCGCCATGTAAATTACCTCTAACTGAGTGAAAGAGAACGGACGAAGAGAGAACAATTTCAGCTCAGGTCTACGTCGAGGAAGCACTTCGCGAAATGAACGAAACTGTGGAAATCCCAAAGAAGGTACTTACAGTTATTATCTCACTAGTTCCATGACGAATAAGCTAATGTTTATCGTTTCTGTGTGTAAAAAAATCATGAGACTTAATCAAGCCATTTGTTGCTGAAGTGCAGTGCTTTTTTCTCTAAAATTTTCCACTAAGCTATGGTTAGAAAATGCGAAATTGGATTTTATGTATTAGTCATTTTTTTTTCTATTTTTTTTTTTTTATTTTAATTTTTTTAATTTTTTATCATAATCCCGCCGGTTTTTGAAACGCATCGTGGTTTGAATTCTTACGTAGCATTAATTTTGCTGGATTTACACGATTTTTTTTTCTAATTTATGTTCATTTGCATAAGCTGCATAAGAATGCAGGTACTTGATGTGTTTCAAAAACCGATTTCGCTTTAAGATGGATCGTGCAACACATCTTCTACCGTATCTCGACTGTTTTATATCTGCATCCAAGAAAAGGCTGCGAGACGTACGTTTTCATCAGCTTTTGACATGGGCTTTTTTTTCTGTCGCCAACGTGAAACTTTGGGTGCGGGGCGGCGCGCTAAATGACGCGGGGCGGCGCGCGGTGCGGGGCCCAGGCAGGGCGGCGCCACCAAGACGGGGCCCAGAGCGCGCGGCCCCGCTTCAAAAGGTTGGGCCGTAGGTGCGCCGGGAGCGCGCGGACCGTGGGAAAATGGGCGTAAAGGCCCCGCCCCTTTGCTATTACATTAAATAATCAAAAAAGGGCAATTCTACAATACAATAACACCACAACAAATATATAGAATAACTTTACTTCATTCAAAGCATCCAAAAAAGATAGCGATAAAAGCGATACATCTGGGTTAATTATGATAAGTTACTATGAGTTGCAAGAAAACATGAATGGACAACCTACGTGCGAGTACAAAATAATTTCAATAAGATTAAAACTGTTCTCTACGAATAAATATCCATACGAAGTCTATGGTAAGTAAATAATAAATTATACAACAATGAAACAACAATAGTCATACCAGTAAATAAAGTACAATATATAATCACGTCTATAGGTTGATGTAAGTTGAACAAAAAAAATAAGCAGTGTTACGCTAGTCTATAATTATAAGTAATCCGTGTAAAAATAGCAGCTATGATTATAATAAAAGAATGGCTACTTACTATATAACCACATACTACTATGCTACTACTGCATATAATACAGTCATAACCACATAAACATGTAAAAAATAAGCAGCGTTACGCTGGTCTACAGTTATAATAAAAGAGCGCCCTATGATACCCACTAATTCCTAGGATATCTACCCAGTTGCTATCCTCACTTCCGTGTTCTTCCCATAAACACAGTGTTTAGATGCATTCCGTGGTATATCCCTTCCTTTCGTAGTAGGGAAACGAAACGATCATCCAGACAGCACACGATCCTCATCCAGTCAACTGAAATAAGAAGAAATATAATGTAATGATTCGATATGATATTGCTAAAGAAAAACATAAACAAGTAGCAATAGCGTGACTTCAATGTTCAATCACATGCGAAACATTTACGGTTCGTATGCTACTCTAAATTAAGGTAAATGACCAAGCCGACTTCAGTACCCGTCTCAACGAAGCGAGGATTTGCGTAATGCCTGCCTTCCTGTCACCACCCACGGGAGATGGGAACATACTCTTTCATCCACACAACCACATCAATGAATGACTTGGTGGGAAATATGCGGAAACCTAATATGGGATTAGTCCTACCTGCATTAGTCTAAGTGTCCCCATGGTAGGATATGTTTGCCATATAGGTCTTCATTTCCTCCTGTGGAGTAGCGCACGTGTCCAACGTCCGATGATGTATATTTCCTTCTCTCCAATTCTCCATGACTCCGTCAGGTACCAGGAACTCTGCAACGAGACCACTGTAACTCTAACTATACCAGAAGCAGAAGGCTATCGCCGTCTGAGGCGTCTTTAAATGCTGCACAGGCAATACTTCAAAAAAGCGTACATACTTATATGGAACGTCTGAAACATATCGTCAGCAATTAATATAATGAAACTCTTTTCGTTTATTTTGGTTTGCGAAATGTTTACTGCTTACACCAAATCATTGAAACGTAGTATGGATTTCGTTGAGGATTCGGTGACAAACATCTAAACTCTTCTCCTTCATATAATAAGATTACAAGCGTCCAAACAGCAAACTGGTGCGTGAGCGAAACGATTGGGTCTGGGATGCAATAACGTGCCCTAATTTAAACTGTTAAACACTGCACTCATCATTAACTGTAATAAAAAAAAGACTGAAAATTCGGCACAGAAAATAAAACTACGATAAAGTTAATAACACGTTCTTACCTTTTTTCATTGTTCGTGCTCGTGTATCTTGGGTTGCATCTGTGCGGTACCATCGGTTGTTGTCTGAACAAAAATAAATGTATAATTATAGATACTGTGACCCATGAAATACAGTGATTCAATCAACTCACTACCAAGTGAATCTTGAGCATTACTTTAAAAAACGTAGCATAATTTTGAAAATACGCGTGGCATATAAAACAGCAATATCTCGTCAGCTTTTACTGCAAAAATATAAATAAACCTACCCATATGTCCTCATCCTCATCTATAATACGATGGTTTTCGGCTCGACATGTATCCTATAAATAAGTATATTGTGAAAGTAAATGCAACCGACTCATTTTAAAGCTTAGAGTTAAGAAAGTCAAAATACCGAACTCTAAATGCTGTACAGTTAAGAAAGTCAAAATTATTTTCACTGACATAGAAGGAAAGGTCGACACGTGGTTTATCGATACGAGAATGGAGATGGTTTACAAGAAACAGGTACAGAAAACAATCACCAAAGAAGTAGGGAAATATAATAAAGTAAATATAAATGTAAATGTAAATGCGACTAATTTTGAGCTTAGTTTTGCGAAAGTGCGTGTATGATGCACTTCTGTTCGACGATTACGGTACAAGTACATCATTTAGAGTTCGGTAAATCAAGAACTCGAATATATAAAAATATATAAAAAATACATAAAAAAATACATTTATTTTTGTTCAGACAACAACCGATGGTACAGCACAGATGCAACCCAAGATACGCGAGCACGAACTGTATACAAACTAAACTAATAATAAACTCTATTCCCAATAATCTTCTGTAAAAAAGAATTCTAAACAAGATCAGCGGGCCAGTAACTAATAAACTAATAATATAAAGCCAACAATTTAAATAGAAGTACTACAATTCAAACTCTATGAATAAGAAAAACAGCAGTTTGCTGGAGGTTGAAATGCGCAAGTCTCGTTTCGCTGCGTAGTGTTATAAATGCCCCTTCACTGAGTATCTTGCAGTTTCCACAATAAATTTTTCGCGCACCTGTGGCGCGCTCCTGGCGCACCAGCCGCCCCACGATTTCGGTGGTGGAGCCTTTTCCAGACCAATGGGCCAGACACGGGCGAGGGGCGCGCGGGGGGTGCGCGGCCCCGCGAAGTGGTGCCGGGGGCGCGCCGCCCCTCGACCAAGTTTCCTCAGTGGCAGCAACGTCGCGAGAACCGTAGGCTAAATGTAAGACGCGCGACGCAACTTCGTACTAATTCGCCTGATGCTTTAGAGAAAAAAGGTATCTTTAGAGAAAAATAGTATATATATATATATAATATATATATATATCTATATATATATATATATATATATATCTATCTATATATATATCGCTATTATATATATATATATATATATATCTTCCTGCTAATTTCTATTGTTTTTCGGGGCTAGCGAGCGGAGCGAGATAGCTCTTTTTGGTTCTTTATCGGGGGGTCAAGACGGAAAAGAGGGGGTGTTTAATTAAATAGCTAGACCAGGTTTCGACTAAACTACCGTGTAGCATTCTAATACACATTCCGCTAACGTGTTTTAACTTCTCCAAAAAGAATAATTCAAATCGGTTACGTTTGAAGAAAATTATTTCACATTTTGAGTGTCGTCGTCACGCTTTTCCGTATCAACCTCCGTCAACCTCCGCCCTATAATCGAATAGTGTAAAAAACGTCCGTCTGTCTGAGGCAAAAACCCTCACTAAATTCTCTTCGATTCCCTCGAAACCCGCATAGGAAATTAGAGCTCAGCGAGACGAGTAAAAGTTACCACTAAGAAAAAATTCAAAAGCGACTCCGCCGCGAGATATAAGCGATGAAAGCGAGTTAGAGAGCAGCGAAATAGCGCGCGAACTGGCGAGACGAAAACCAATCGGCCAGTATCGATCTGTCAAACTAACCTCAAACTTGGGTAATTAAACCGAAAGGAGTGAATGAAATGCTTCGCTTATATAGAAATTAGCGCCGCATACGTAAAGCGTGCACAAAAGACAATGAGTGTTCTACGATGTGAGCGTTCTCTGATGCACAGGAAAAGTCCAAAATTAAATTTTCACAGCTGCTCCGAAGTCATAAATAGATCGAAGTGCGAAGCCCCTCGTAGTGCCAAAGCAATGATGTATCGAATACGCTTCTGCTTCAGAATCTATGACGTGAAAAATAAGTCGGGGTGCGAAATTCAGCATAGCGCAAAAGTAACTATGCAAATGAATTTCAATGCTGAAGTAAAGCGTATAGAAGAGACAGTTTTTCCAATATGCTTCGACTTCAGAATCCATGACATCAAAAAAAGTCGACGTGTAAAATTAATCGTAGCGCCAAAGTAATGATGTAATGAACTTCAATGCTGATCGTTAAGACAGTTAATATCGCTTGTGCTTAATATATGATAACGAAAGAAACCGGCAGAACGGGCGGCGAGCGAGGCGGGCCGTAGGCCCGCCGAGCGAGCTAACGACTATCGAGGCCCGCGGAGCCAGCCGAGAAATCGAGGGTGCGTAGCGCGCGAAGCGCGCGGAGCACCCGAGCTAGAGCGAGGCGCGCGAAGCGCGCCGAGCTCTAGTATATGTATATATGTGGACAAGGTTTTTGGCAGACCAGCTTGCCAGCAAAACGACAGGTGTTTTGCTGCGCGACAGCCTATATAGCGTCTTATTCTCTTGCGAGGTATACTGCGGGCGCCCTCTAATCTGATCGTTCTTTGTGTTCACGCAGCATCTTGTTTGAGAGATTTTGTGTAAATCAGAAGGTGCCTTGAAAACGATGACCATATCCATATATCTATTGTACTTAATTTGTACAATCATGTTTATACATATTAATAATGCTAATGCTAATGTTAATGCTTAATTTTAAAATAAAATAAAAACGACTTATTATTAGATCAAAATATTGTGTTAGTATGTAACTGTAGATTAGGAGTACGATAGAACCGTACTAATTGTAGGACCCTACTACTAAACTTTTTTGTTCTTCCGGTATTTCTTGCAGGAATTACGGATCGAAAACCTAATCCAATAATGATCGAATGTCTCAAGTGTTTTATACTCTTGAGTAAATGTGAAATGTGAAAGCGTTTAGCAAAGCTAGATCCCTAGGGATCAATCAAGTTGATAATAAACAATCACAGACATTTGATTGATTTCTGGAAAACGGAATAATCGCCGAAACCAGAGAAGACCGTCGCTGGCCCGTCACCCTATGGGTTTCACCGAAAAATGCTTTTGTTGACTGGTTGGTGACAGTTTGGTGACCAGTTGTGACTGCCGTGACCAATTAGCGACGGTTTTCGATGCACCTTGGTCACCGAATGGGCTAGACCATGAAAAAATCGTGAACCGTCATCAAATGGGTTTACCTTCGTACGTAAAGAGATTTATTCGAGCTGTTGGAAATTGTCTTTGTTTCTCTTTGTCAATTTGCCAAACGTTCCGATCTGGGGGTCTAACATAGGAAATGGACGAACCCAGTTTGGGACGGTTCACCTTTTTGTTTGGGCAGCCTTTTTCGGTGACCCCTTTGTGACAAGGTCGACACCGTCATCAAATGGTCAAATGGTCACTATCCAGTCATCAAATTTTCTTCGGTGAAAAGCATTTGGTAATGTATGAATTACAGTATGAAATGCAGCTTTCGGCTTCAGGATTGCATATCTACTAGTTTCACAGAATTTTTTTTTAAATAATCAACGTGTTTATTCCACTATCATTATCATAGACTAAGTTAACTTCAAAAAGTGGGTGGTCTTTCCCAAATTATAAAGTATCTGAAAGCTGAGCATTGCTCCATTTACGCTACGCTGGGTCGTAGCTGTGGTCCCTAACAAATTGTACTCATTCTTCAATGAATGATATTTAAGAAATAGCTGCAAAAAGAGGCCAATTTTTATATCGTGAAAAAGAGTTTAAAGTTGAAGTTTTTGGTTCTTTTTTATAACGCGCAAAAAGTGAACAATTCTTTATGTATATAATGGCGTACTGTCGTGCTCGACAAAATTCAGAAACAGCAAAACTAGACCGATTGATCCCTTTAAAAATCAATATGCTAAAAACTCAGCATTTTATAATTTTAAGAAATAGAACGTTAAAACAAGCAGAACCAAAAAATGCGGACACCTGTGTCGGTGACAGACAATCGTAGAAAATTTCAAACGCTTTCTAGTTGTACTTCAGTTTTATGTTCTAGTAATATTACTTTATTCCAACGATTGGCAGAGCATGCACACGAAACTCTATTGCGAACTTATGACTTCTTATAATTGCAAATAGTTACACTTTTGTGCAGGGTCTATTTGCATTAGTTAAGCAAGTATTTGAACAAGTCTGACGCCGCATTTTTTGGTTCTGCTTGTTTTAACGTTCTATTTCTTAAAATTATAAAATGCTGAGTTTTTAGCATATTGATTTTTAAAGGGATCAATCGGTCTAGTTTTGCTGTTTCTGAATTTTGTCGAGCACGACAGTACGCCATTATATACATAAAGAATTGTTCACTTTTTGCGCGTTATAAAAAAGAACCAAAAACTTCAACTTTAAACTCTTTTTCACGATATAAAATTTATTTTGGTTTTCCATCTAATTATCTTGACGAAATATCGTGGAATACTCTTTTTCTTTATTATATGGACAACACTTATGAACAAAATGCGATCATAACATTAGCTTACAACCTTACACGGTCATTGGTATAAACATACACAGGAAAACGAAATAAATGCTGTAATCACAAAAAAACAACGTCGTTTTCGCATCACCAAATGGTTTTTACTCAAAAAAGCGTTTGGTGACTGGTTCGTGACTGGATCGTGATCATTTGGTGACCATCTATGACGGTTGTCGATGAACTTTTCGAAGATCAAAAGTCGGCCAATAGGTAACTTATTCAAAATCCACCGATGCCACACGATAAACAATATATAAGGTAAAATTCCTAAGAAAAGCTATCTCAGGAAAGGAACACCTTTCGCAAGCGAGATAAGTTTTTTTAGGTCATTGTCATAGGCTGCCATAACTATAATTTCAATCGTCGTTTAGTGTAGTGGATATGGCTTCTCTCTGACTGCTAAAAGGCAGGTCACGGGCACGAATCCGCCATGAATATTGTTTTTGCATTTACAATTTTGTGTAAATTATTCGGTGTAAAAAGTCCTTTGTTAGCGCGATAGCGCTAACATAGTTTGGGGTTGATCCGAGAGCCCTTTTTCCATTTTTCACCCTGAATTTGAGCAAAACAAGCGAAAGAAATGTTTGTGTGTGTGTGTGCAAGAAAAGGGTCCTGTATCTTTTAGCGTCTCCAGCCCTGCTGCGCTATTTCCCACTTACCACTGCTGCGGTACTCCAATTGATTTATAAATTCGAGGTAGTTTAGCTTTTTGAGCAAGCTCTCCTACTTCGGGGAGCAAAGGAAATATACTGCAATTTTTGCGTTTTAACCGTCATAGGTCATACTATCAATATAAATTATAAAAAAGGTGCAATTCGAGGGGAACCTATCACTTTAATTATTAGTTTCATTTTTATGTTCTTTAGTAGGTAAATAACTCTAAGTGCGTGCCGTTAAACACAATACAACGTTTCAGGCAGGGGTATATTTCGTCAGGGCAAAAGTACTTATTAGTTATTAGTATCATCATTGAAGTTGACTTGCAGCATTACGTTGTCGCTACGGCGAAGTTTGCACGTCAACTTATTTATGACGTCATAGCTTCTGAAGCAGAAGGCATGTTGCCCGTTTAAGTCAAATGCGCGTCTGACATCATCATTAAAGTTGACTTGCAGCATTACTTTGCCGCTACGGCGAAGTTTGCACGTCGACTTATTTATGACGTTATAGCTTCTGAAGCAGAAGTCATGCTGCCCGTCTAAGTCAAATGTGCGTCTGACATCATCATTAAAGTTGATTTACAGCATTACTTTGTCGATACGATGAAGTTTGCACGTCGACTTATTTTTGACGTCACAGATTCTGAAGCAGAAGACATGTTGAATATCTTGAATTTGATATCGTTTTGTTAATGGGTCCCGAAAGGTCCACACCACGGTATCAGCTACTTTCATTTTTTGGCACTTTGCCAAATATCAAAAATTTCCATTACGCCCGGACGTGAGCGAATGGCAATCTTTTTTTATAGAGGGTTGCTTAGACTAGAGCTCGGCGCTCGCTGCGCGCGCACCTCGCTCTAGCGTGTTGCCTTTGTCTTGAGCTTTCACGCAAGATTGTCTTTTTGCATATTTTTACATTTCCTCTGCATCGAATGCGCGTCGACATCATCATTGAAGCGCAGTTGCATCATTACTTTGGCGCTACTGTGAAGTTTGCACGTCGACTTATTTTTGACATCATAGGTTCTGAAGCAGAAGACGTGTTGCCCGTGTAAGTCAAATGCGCGTCTGACATCATTAATGCAGTTGATTTGCAGCATTACTTTGTCGCTACTGTGAAGTTTGCACGTCGACTTATTTTTGACGTCATATATTCTCAAGCAGAAGACATGTTGCCCGTCTAAGTCAAATGCGCGTCTGTCATCATTAATGATGTTGCTTTGCAGCATTACTTTGTCGCTACGATGAAGTTCGCACGTCGACTTATTTTTGACGTCATAGATTCTGAAGCAGAAGCTGTGTTGCCCGTCTAAGTCAAATGCGCGTCTGACATCATCATTGAAGTTGATTTGCAGCATTACTTTGTCGCTACGATGAAGTTTGCACGTCGACCTATTTTTGACGTCACAGATTCTGAAGCAGAAGACATGTTGCCCGTCTGAGTCAAATGCGCGTCTGGCATCATCATTGAACTTCATTTGCATCATTACTTTGGTTCTACGATGAAGTTTGCACGTCGACTTATTTTTGACGTCATAGATCCTGTATCCGAAGCGATATTGCATGTCTAAGACAAATGCGCGTCTGACATCATCATTGAAGTTCATTTGCACCATCAGAATCAAGTTGCGCTTAAGTTTGCACGTCGACTTATTTTTGACGTCGAAGACTCTGAATCCGAAGTGAGATTGCATGTCTAAGACAAATGCGCGTCTGACATCATCATTGACGTTCATTTGCACCATCAGAATCAAGTTGCGCTTAAGATTGCACGTCGACTTATTTTTTGACGTCGAAGATTCTGAATCCGAAGCGATATTACATGTCTAAGACAAATGCGCGTCTGACATCATCATTGACGTTCATTTGCACCATCAGAATCAAGTTGCGCTTAAGTTTGCACGTCGACTTATTTTGACGTCGAAGATTCTGTATCCGAAGCGATATTGCATGTCTACACGTTGCGCTTAAGTTTGCACGTCGACTTATTTTTGACGTCGAAGATTCTGAATCCGAGGTGAGATTGCATGTCTTAGACAAATGCGCGTCTGACATCATCATTGACGTTCATTTGCACCATCGGAATCAAGTTGCGCTTAAGTTTGCACGTCGACTTATTTTTGACGTCGAAGATTCTGAATCCGAAGCGATATTACATGTCTAAGACAAATGCGCGTCTGACATCATCATTGACGTTCATTTGCATCATCAGAATAAAGTCGCGCTTAAAGGATCGCAGTCACTACAAAATCATCATTTTGCTTCGAGTTTACTTGAATTTAGTAAAGAATAAAGAAAAATACTTTACCAAAACCGAAGAATTTGAATTCCAACTCAGGGGATGAACAAGTAGAAAAGTAGTTCTAATTAACTACCGCGGGATTATGAAACGTGTAGTGATATGCCTGCAGACCGTTGCAGTATATGTAAAAATATAATATGCAGATATTTGCCGAAATAATTTGCATACGCCCGATCGGGAAGCAGCCGTATGAACACGTTTCGTGATCCCGCGGTAGTTAATTAGAACTACTTTTCTACTTGTTCATCCCCTGAGTTGGAATTCAAATTCTTCGGTTTTGGTAAAGTATTTGTCTCTATTCTTTACTAAACACAAGTAAACTAGAAGAAAAACGACGATTTTGTAGTGACTGCGATCCTTTAAGTTTGCACGTCGACTTATTTTTGACGTCGAAGATTCTGAATCCGAAGCGATATTGCATGTCTAAGACAAATGCGCGTCTGACATCATCATTGAAGTTCATTGGCACCATCAGAATCAAGTTGCGCTTAAGTTTGCACGTCGACTTATTTTTGACGTCATAGATTCTGTATCCGAAGCGATATTGCATGTCTAAGACAAAAGCGCGTCTGACATCATCATTGACGTTCATTTGCACTATCAGAATCAAGTTGCGCTTAAGTTTGCACGTCGACTTATTTTTGACGTCGAAGACTCTGAATCCGAAGTGAGATTGCATGTCTAAGACAAATGCGCGTCTGACATCATCATTGACGTTCATTTGCACCATCAGAATCAAGTTGCGCTTAAGTTTGCACGTCGACTTATTTTTGACGTCGAAGATTCTGAATCCGAAGTGAGATTGCATGTCTAAGACAAATGCGCGTCTGACATCATCATTGACGTTCATTTGCACCATCAGAATCAAGTTGCGCTAAGTTGATTTGCAGCATTACTTTGTCGATACGATAAAGTTTGCACGTCGACTTATTTTTGACGTCACAGATTCTGAAGCAGAAGACATGTTGAATATCTTGAATTTGATATCGTTTTGTTAATGGGTCCCGAAAGGTCCACACCACGGTATCAGCTACTTTCATTTTTTTGGCACTTTGCCAAATATCAAAAATTTCCATTACGCCCGGACGTGAGCGAATGGCAATCTTTTTTTTATAGAGGGTTGCTTAGATTAGAGCTCGGCGCTCGCTGCGCGCGCGCCTCGCTCTAGCGTGTTGCCTTTGTCTTGAGCTTTCACGCAAGATTGTCTTTTTGCATATTTTTACATTTCCTCTGCATCGAATGCGCGTCGACATCATCATTGAAGCGCATTTGCATCATTACTTTGGCGCTACTGTGAAGTTTGCACGTCGACTTATTTTTGACATCATAGGTTCTGAAGCAGAAGACGTGTTGCCCGTGTAAGTCAAATGCGCGTCTGTCATCATTAATGAAGTTGCTTTGCAGCATTACTTTGTCGCTACGATGAAGTTCGCACGTCGACTTATTTTTGACGTCATAGATTCTGAAGCAGAAGCTGTGTTGCCCGTCTAGGTCAAATGCGCGTCTGACATCATCATTGAAGTTGATTTGCAGCATTACTTTGTCGCTACGATGAAGTTTGCACGTCGACCTATTTTTGACGTCACAGATTCTGAAGCAGAAGACATGTTGCCCGTCTAAGTCAAATGCGCGCCTGGCATCATCATTGAAGTTGATTTGCAGCATTACTTTGTCGATACGATGAAGTTTGCACGTCGACTTATTTTTGACGTCACAGATTCTGAAGCAGAAGACATGTTGCCCTCTAAGTCAAATGCGCTTGGCATCATCATTGAACTTCATTTGCATCATTACTTTGGTTCTACGATGAAGTTTGCACGTCGACTTATTTGTGACGTCATAGATTCTGTATAAGAAGCGATATTGCATGTCTAAGACAAATGCGCGTCTGACATCATCATTGATGTTCATTTGCACCATCAGAATCAAGTTGCGCTTAAGTTTGCACGTCGACTTATTTTTGACGTCGAAGACTCTGAATCCGAAGTGAGATTGCATGTCTAAGACAAATGCGCGTCTGACATCATCATTGACGTTCATTTGCACCATCAGAATCAAGTTGCGCTTAAGTTTGCACGTCGACTTATTTTTTGACGTCGAAGATTCTGAATCCGAAGTACATATCTAAGATAAATGCGCGTCTGACATCATCATTGACGTTCTTTTGCACCATCAGAATCAAGTTGCGCTTAAGTTTGCACGTTGACTTATTTTGACGGCGAAGATTCTGTATCCGAAGCGATATTGCATGTCTACAAGTTGCGCTTAAGTTTGCACGTCGACTTATTTTTGACGTCGAAGATTCTGATTCCGTGGTGAGATTGCATGTCTAAAAGACAAATGCGCGTCTGACATCATCATTGACGTTCATTTGCACCATCAGAATCAAGTTGCGCTTAAGTTTGCTCGACTTATTTTTGGCGTCGAAGATTCTGAATCCGAAGCGATATTGCATGTCTAAGACAAATGCGCGTCTGACATCATCATTGACGTTCATTTGCACCATCAGAATCAAGTTGCGCTTAAGTTTGCACGTCGACTTATTTTTGACGTCGAAGATTCTGTATCCGAAGCGATATTGCATGCTAAGACAAATGCGCGTCTGACATCATCATTGACGTTCATTTGCACCATCAGAATCAAGTTGCGCTTAAGTTTGCACGTCGACTTATTTTGACGTCGAAGATTCTGAATTCGAAGTGAGATTGCATGTCTAAGACAAATACGAGTCTGGCATCATCATCATTGACGTTCATTTGCACCATCAGAATCAAGCTTAAGTTTGCATCAAGTGCGCTTAAGTTGCCGTCGACTTATTTTTGACGTCGAAGATTCTGAATCCGAAGTGAGATTGCATGTCTAAGACAAATGCGCGTCTGACATCATCATTGACGTTCATTTTCACATCAGAATCAAGTTTGCAGTTTTGACGTCGATTTTTTGACGAAGATTACATCCGAAGCGAATATTCTAAGATCGCGTCTGACATCATCATTCATTTGCACCATCAGAATCAAGTTGCGCTTAAGTTTCACGTCGACTTATTTTTTGACGTCGAAGATTCTGAATCCGAAGCGATATTACATGTCTAAGATAAATGCGCGTCTGACATCATCATTGACGTTCATTTGCACCATCAGAATCAAGTTGCGCTTAAGTTTGCACGTCGACTTATTTTGACGTCGAAGATTCTGTATCCGAAGCGATATTGCATGTCTACAAGTTGCGCTTAAGTTTGCACGTCGACTTATTTTTGACGTCGAAGATTCTGAATCCGAGGTGAGATTGCATGTCTAAAAGACAAATGCGCGTCTGACATCATCATTGACGTTCATTTGCACCATCAGAATCAAGTTGCGTTTAAAGCGAAATGCTAGCCCCTTTGGAAAATTTGCATACGATGAGCAAATTCTATGTATCCTATGCTAATTTTGTACGATTGCCGTGGCCGATCGTATACAATTAGCATAGGATACATAGGATTTGCTTATCATATGCAAATTTTCCAAAGGGGCTAGCATAGAGTGGTGTCAAACCGACTACAGAAATAGCCAATCCGGCTAGCCGCTCTGTGAATACACGGAAAGCCGACTTTACGCGTATCCATTGCAGTGGATACAGACATAGCCGGCTTCACGGGTAGCCACTGCAGCGGCTACGCGCCGAGCCGCATATCTGCTCAGCTGCAAAGATGGCTACTCGACCAGCCGAATAACAGTATTAGTATACATAAATATTCGGCTATTTTAAATGAATAAACATGAATTTTCGAGTTTTTTTCTGAAATCAGTACGGTGTTTGCTTATAAAGCACCGAAACCACCGTAATATTACAGTAGAAACAGGATTTTCTATGGGAAATCGATCGAAAACTACTTTTTTAGCGCGCCTAAAAATGTCATTATTTAATAATTTTACTGTGTTTTACTATAAAATTTGCCATTATTTGAGATTATGTTGTGTTCAAATTATAAACTATCGCATTATTTATCATTAGGCCGCTCTTTGCGCATACTTTGATGCATCTTAGCGTATATTTTCTTGTTTGAAGCATTATTTTTGCATAATGGCATCTTATTTTGAAATTTGCGATAAATAATCGGAGTTTTTTCATCTCTTTTCAAAAAATTTATTTAGCTGCTTAGAATAGCCGACTATTCACGCTGCCAATGGATTGGCTTACAGCCATAGCCGCTCTTTGCTCAAGAAACGGCTACGGATATAGCCGTAGCCGCATGCTTCTTTGGTAGCGACTACGGCTATAGCTGTAGCCACGCCCTGACAGAAAAGCGGCTCGGCTAGAAAACCGCATGATGCGTAGTCGGCTGCAAAAATAGCCGTTTTGACACCACTCTAGGCTAGCATTTCGCTTTAAGTTTGCACGTCGACTTATTTTTGACGTCGAAGATTCTGAATCCGAAGCGATATTACATGTCTAAGACAAATGCGCGTCTGACATCATCATTGACGTTCATTTGCGTCATCAGAATAAAGTTGCGCTTAAGTTTGCACGTCGACTTATTTTTGACGTCGAAGATTCTGAATCCGAAGCGATATTGCATGTCTAAGACAAATGCGCGTCTGACATCATCATTGACGTTCATTTGCACCATCAGAATCAAGTTGCGCTTAAGTTTGCACGTCGACTTATTTTTGACGTCGAAGATTCTGTATCCGAAGCGATATTGCATGCCTAAGACAAATGCGCGTCTGACATCATCATGAGTTCATTTGCACGATCCGAATCAAGTTGCGCTTGTTTGCCGTCGACTTATTTTTGAGTCAAGATTCTGAAATATTGCATGTCTAAGACAAAACGAGTCTGGCATCATCATTGACGTTCATTTGCACGATCAGAATCAAGTTGCGCTTAAGTTTGCACGTCGACTTATTTTTGACGTCGAAGATTCTGAATCCGAAGTGAGATTGCATGTCTAAGACAAATGCGCGTCTGACATCAACATTGACGTTCATTTGCACCATCAGAATCAAGTTGCGCTTAAGTTTGCACGTCGACTTATTTTTGACGTCGAAGATTCTGAATTCGAAGTGAGATTGCATGTCTAAGACAAATTTGGCATCATCATTGACGTTCTTTTGCATCATCAGAATCAAGCTTGTCGCTACTTTGTCGCTACGATGAAGTTCGCACGTCGACTTATTTTTGACGTCATAGATTCTGAAGCAGAAGCTGTGTTGCCCGTCTAAGTCAAATGCGCGTCTGACATCATCATTGAAGTTGATTTGCAGCATTACTTTGTCGCTACGATGAAGTTTGCACGTCGACCTATTTTTGACGTCACAGATTCTGAAGCAGAAGACATGTTGCCCGTCTAAGTCAAATGCGCGCCTGGCATCATCATTGAAGTTGATTTGCAGCATTACTTTGTCGATACGATGAAGTTTGCACGTCGACTTATTTTTGACGTCACAGATTCTGAAGCAGAAGACATGTTGCCCGTCTAAGTCAAATGCGCGTCTGGCATCATCATTGAACTTCATTTGCATCATTACTTTGGTTCTACGATGAAGTTTGCATGTTGACTTATTTTTGACGTCGAAGATTCTGCATCGAAGCGATATTGCATGTCTATGACAAATGCGCATCTGACATCTTCATTGCAGTTGATTTGCATCATCAGAACCAAGCTGTGCTGAAATCTATACTTCGACTTCATTTTTGCACAGAATTCCCTCAACGTCAAAGAACGATCACTTTGCTTACCAAATATGCGCCGCAACGTTTCTATTTATGCGGACAATTTTTCCAGGTTCTTTGCCAGCCTCGGTTTAATTACCCAAGTTTGAGGTTAGGACGGCCTATTTTTATTGCGCAATAGTGATCGATATTGGCCGTCTACTCTGCGTCTTGGCGGTGGCCGTGCTCTTTTTTCGTTCTCTGACACGCGACTTTTGCTCATATCTCGCTTCGGGTTCGCCGGGGACAAGCGGGTCAGTGTTCGCGTTTGCTTTCTCATTGAGCTCTAATTTTTAATAGGATTAGTTTTTCGATTGGCTTGCCGCGGACGAAAAGCGTTACGTCATCGTGACGTGACATTTTGTGCACTGTCGATTATAGGGGGGGGGGGGGCTTTTTGCACAGAATTCCCTCAACGTCAAAGAACGATCACTCTGCTTACCAAATATGCGCCGCAACGTTTCTATTTATGCGGACAATTTTTCCAGGTTCTTTGCCAGCCTCGGTTTAATTACCCAAGTTTGAGGTTAGGACGGCCTATTTTTATTGCGCAATAGTGATCGATATTGGCCGTCTACTCTGCGTCTTGGCGGTGGCCGTGCTCTTTTTTCGTTCTCTGACACGCGACTTTCGCTCATATCTCGCTTCGGGTTCGCTGAAAACACTCGGCTCCGCTTGCTATTGCTTAGCTCATTGAGCTCTAATTATTCATAGGATTAGTTTTTCGATTGGCTTCCCGCGGACGAAAAGCGTTACGTCAGCGTTATGTGACATTTTGTGCACTATTCGATTATAGGGGGGGGGGGGGGGGCTTTTTTTTTTTTTTTTTTTTTTTTTTTGGGGGGGGGGGGGCTTCGAATTGGTGTTTCCTATTGTATGTTTCTGATGAGTATGAACTTGGAGTTCATGAGAGAAGCCATCTGTGTGACGTTCTGCAGATTCTCCGTGGGCTTTGATGGACTTTCGCTCCCTTAAGATAACACAAACTGACAGAGATCGACACTACTGTTTGAACTAGGTTCAACGGTGGAAACAACGATGCCAGAATCTATTTATTGGCTCAAGAATGTAAGGCAATGTGTTGACGGCTTGACGTCTTCTTGGTCTTCTGAGTCCGAAGGGATGGGGGGCTCACAGGCCTCTCTGCCAACTCCAAGTGACGGGGTTTCGTTCCTCTACGTCACTGGCCACTCCGCCACGCGTCCTTGCATCAACCACTGTCCAGGGGAAGAGGACGGTTTTGATACGGTTCCGGAAACCGTGAGCAGACTTATGGGCTCTGTCAGACCCTAGGCAGTTTATAGGAACTCTGCCAACTTGTGCGAGTACTGTAGAGAGGACGCCCGCCTCTTGGTAGAGTTCTGTCACCAGTGCTTCCACGATCTCTAGTCTTAGTCAACAGTATTTATACATTAGTTAAGAGGCTAATACAGTACGTAATTACCGTTATTGCAAAAACATCATAAATACTAGACATAGGCAATAACCATGTTTTAGATTTAGATTACGTTTCGTAGATAATTCTATGTATTTCTATAGTTGCAACGTAGAGTTGAAACAACTACACTAAGCGACGATTGAAATTATAGTTCTGGGTTCTGGCAGCCTGTGAGAATGACAGAAAAAAACCTTATCTCGGTTGCGAAAGATGTCCCTGAGATAACTTTTCTTATAAAATGTTACATTTTGTATAGTTTATCGTGTGGCATCGGCGGATTTTTCATAAGCTACCTATTGGCCGACTTTTGTCCTTGTTCGTCCTGATTTGGTCACGAATTGGTCACCAAGCAGTCCCGAGAAAAAAAACAGTAAACCTTACTGACATGGGCTTACCCAGTTCCTAAGTATCTACCTAGACCAGTAGTTTAGCCAATCAGCGCGTGTGTGCGTGATAAATACGGTAGCTTGTTGGGAACACTCGGAATGTGCATTGCTTGTTTACTCCTTAATATACAAAAAATACTCATAAAGAGAGAGAGACAATTTTCTCTATGCTGGACAGAAATTACGTAGGACGTGGGATTTGCATTTTCCACTAAAATAGCCACTAAAAACGCAACTTGGCGCAAAATTATCCTTTTCTTCAGGCTGAAAGACTTCGGGACTTCTTTATAAATGCAAGGTCGAAGCAGAACAAATCTGAAAAAGCCGTGACGTCTCCTCCACAGGTACGCATTATCTATTAAGAATCTTATTATACAGAGGAGCAACGTTTAGTTGTTTGATGCGTTTGTATGTCCACAACAAAAATTAGAATATCTCAAGTCGCCTTTTGGGTGTAAAACGAGAGTGGAGCTCAGATTTGCATCAAGCAAAACAACTCTGAAATCACATTTTCCACGTTTCAGGCATTTACGTTAGGAATGACAACTTTTCAGCGGAGAGTGCACATTTGCACCTATTTGAATATTTGAATATTTATTATACTCATTAAAGCGAAATACCGGCCGGTTTTTGTAACGCATCGCGTACCGCTGCTTTCTTATGCTTCATATGCAAATGAACATAAATTAGAATAAAAAATAGACCCCAATTCAACCCCACTTAGCATAATTGCGTAATAATGCAGATATTTGAGATGCGCTTCAAAAACCGGCTGGTATTTCGCTTTAAAAAGAGCGCAGCGCCGTGAGAGTCGATGAAAAAGAAAAATGTAAGTGGATGATATAGATACTTGGATATAATTTCCACCAACAGTATATAGATTGTAATTCCACAAGAGTTAACAAAGAAAATGATGTTGAAAGCGAATCAAAGAATTTGGTCCCACACAAACAGCTAACCCGTATTTTATATTTTTAGTTTAGCTTAGCCACGTTACCTCAACAAAAGAACTACGTGTTCACGTTCTCAACAATCCCAAACGAGCCACACATAAATGTACAAACATGCAATAATAATAAGTAAATACATCTCAGGGTCATCACAAATAAAATAGGGGCCTAGCATCGTCACTACCCTCCACGCAGGAGTCCGCAAGGGCATGCGCTACGTAGCTAAACCACTTATAAATTTATATAGGGAAAAGGGTTAACTGCTTATGTAGAAGTTCCTTCTTATTATTCTTCACGAGAGTAATGTATAAACCTGTATAATTGCCTGAGCATACATGCACATGGTGCTGCATTAGTGATTTGGTGTGTTTGAAAAGGCAAGTGAATAGAAATAGAAAGGAAAGAATTATGATTTATCCTCGTTGTTGCCGATAGTCGTTCCAGCATGCTGTAAATTCCACTGATGGTCAGCGTATTTTAAATGAATCAACGGTTAACAGAGATAATATTTTCCATTTTTTTCAATTCCAAGACATTCAAGGATGTCTATTGCTTTCAGCCTTTTCTTAAAAACATGAGAATTTTGCGACAATAGCGCGTCTAGCGGAAACTTTGCGTTTGAAAGCCACCTCGCCGTTCTTATAAAGAAAAAGTGAAATTTGACATTTTTCGACCGAATTCAATACTGAGGTTAAAGTAGCTTGATCTGCTCATTGGCCTCCACGCATAGTATTTACTACTATCTATATCCACCTCACGCTTTATGATTTGCATTCCAAACACATGAGGCAAATTCGAGTATATGTAGAACCCATACATTTTATAAATTTTGGTTGCAAACGAAAAATTGGGGTTTCGGTCGAGCGGGGATCGAACCCGCATCTTCAGCTATCCGGGCCAATGCATTTACCATTATGCTACCGGCACCCACCACCAACGATTGTTCGCAAAGCGACTTAAGGTCCGCAATGGCGTCACACAGTGAATATACAACTGCCCGGGCGGTTGTATATAATACAAAATCAGCCCGCCCCCTAGGGTGCACAGAGACACAACCAACCAACCAACCAACCAACAAACAGACATTCTTCCACATGATTTTAAAATTTTACTTATTTAGCCATAATTTTGGTTAAAGTTGATATTTTTATCTTAAAATTTCGCAGATAATCTAAAATATGCTCTTTTAACTAACTAGCTCGAAAGAATTTCATTTTTTCGTCTAGGAACAAATTCAGGGTGGAAACTGGGAAAAAGGGCTCTCTGATGTAGCCAAAAAAAAGGAATCGGATTGCCTTAGTTGTGGTAATCGAAATATGTAAAGGGCAAGGACTCGTCAAATATGACACCTAAATCACGCGCCGAATTTTCAGCTTTCACAAGCTGGCCTTGCACGCTATAAAAATTGTGAGGATTGTTTCGACCAATATGTAGAGAAGCACATTTAAGAGGTGCAATTTTCAATTGCCATTCAACGCAGTATTCTTCTAATTTACGCAGGCATAAATCTAGTTCATCAACCAACGATGGAGAGGTATTATAATATCGTAGAAAAAGTTTTAGTCATCAGCAAAAATGGAAACCGTGACACAACAAGCTAAAAATTTGTTTCTTTCTAGTTATTAATACACCATATTTCATAACTTCTGTGAAAATTTAAGCACCATGAGCGCTTGCAAATGATTGTCAGTTTCATTCCCCAGAAAACCCGCTCTAATATGTTTTATCTGCTATAATACACTAATGCTAATGCACTCCATTATAAAGGAATAGAGTAGTTCTAGTTGTTCAGTATACGAAGCTCTTTCCAATGAACTAAATTACACTTTGAAATTGGTTAAAGGTTAAAGGGTCATGCTCACGGAAAAATAATTGTTTTGTTACTTTCCATATTTTCTCCATAGGAGTTTACTAACGATTTTTATTTTACTTCTGACCAACGCGCTAAATACAACGAGAAACTTCTTTCGTATACTTGCAAGCTAGGCATGCTTTCGAGAAAAATGGAGATCGTTGAATATGTGAAGGCGCGCGACGGATACGTCGCACGGCTTTCCTTTGTTAGCGCGATAGTGCTAGCACAGGGTTTACAGTGTTATGTAGCAGTCGACTAGGTTGCCGTAAGCATGCACTGTGTTTCAGTCCACTTCTTTTTATTTTAGAAGAAGCCGCGTTACTAGCACCGTTTTATATAATACACTTGTCTTTAAAAAACTTATTGTTAATTCACAATAATTGACGGGTTCGAAGGTATAAGAAAGCGGAAAAACTGCCAAATGGTATCACTTTTATGAGTTTTTATAACATAACACTGGCCAATCTCGGTTGATGCGCAGCGAAAAAAATGGATTGGCCCAGTTTCGCCTCGCAAATTACCTTTGCTCGCCGAGGCAGGAGAGCATGCTCAAAAAGATAAGCTAACCTCTGTCCCAAATTAGGTAACAATGGGGAATAATTCTTTATTGAATACAACAGAATAATGATTGGGTTCTGTGGTGGACTTCCACCTCCAGTAGATCTGCCGCGGACCTCCGCGTACAGTAGACGAATAGTGACGGCGCGGACTTCCTCGTCCGTCACGGGAATAGGGCCCTACTCCAGGCCCTGATTGAAACAATGAATAGGATGCGACGTCGATGCCTCTCGATACCTCAATATAGGCGTATTTATTGATAGACTAGATATGCAAATACTTATAATATATGGGCGGGATTCACACTTTAGACGTTATCCACTCATGTGATTCTCCTAGGTTAACTGATTACGTTCCACGGTCACGTTAGTCGTGACAACCTCGAGTTATAAAACAACTGGGGTACCGCGGCCGTAGCTAAGTTGGAAATAGCGTGACAGGGTTAGAGGTGTATAGATTTTTGTGATAGACAGATGGTGATAAAAGGGCGCTGTATCTCCTAGCGTCTCCAGCACTGGCCCACTGGCGCGCTATTTCCCACTTATTGTTAGCCACAGCTGTGGTACTCCAGTTATTTTATAAATTCGAGGCAGCTTAGCTTTTAGAGCAAGCTCTCCTACCTCAGGGATCAAAGGTAATTTTGTGTAATTTTTGCATTGTGAATATTTTCGGCCATACTATCAATAGAAATATTCAAAAGGTGCAAATCCTTGTTAACCTATCCCTTTAAATGGTCAAGCTCACCGATATAAACCTATATTTATTATTTGTTCATAATTCATAAAAAAGGTATTTATTATAATATATACAAACTAAAAATTATTCAGTTTCACCATGGGGAAGTTTTTTCGGCGGGCTTTCCTTACAGAAGGTACTGTGGACAGGTCATTTGCATAGTCTTTTGCTATTATACATACAGACATTTGATGTGGATATGCAAATGACTTAAAGCGAAATACTAGCCCCTTTGGAAAAGTTGCATATGATAAGCAAATTCTATGTATCCTATGCTAATTTTGCGCGATTGCCGTGGACGATCGCGCAAAATTAGCATAAGATACATAGGATTTGTTTATCATATGCAAATTTTCCAAAGGGGCTAGCATTTCGCTTTAAAGGAACGCATTCACTTCAAATTCAACTTTTTTATTCGATTTTTGTTAGATGCAAGAAGATTTATAAAACAATATGCAGCCAGTAAAAAGCCACATAAAAGCGAACTCAGGGAGAGAAATCAATGAAAATGGGTTTTGGTAAATGACCGTCGCCGGTGCATATATGCAATTGCCAGGGGTACTTGGAGAGTGAGCACCCTGCAGTGTTAAACCTGGCATGTGGTTTATCACTGCAGGGTATTTATCATGGACCGCTATGCGGTGCTGTACTTTGGTGCTGGAACCGTATTTTTCTTCACATATTTGAATAGTTAATGAAAAGCGAAAAAAGACGAATTTGTAGTGACTGCTATCCTTTAACTTCCCTTCCCAAGGCCTGTCTACGGTATCTTCTGTAAGGAAAGCTCACCGGGAAAACCTCCCCATGGTGAAACTCAATAATATTTAGTTTGTATATATTATAATAAATACCCTTTTTATGAATTATGAACAAATAATAAATACAGGTTTATATAGGTGGGCCTGAGATTTTGCAAACACTGCTCAGTCAAAGATCTACCCCAAGCATTAAAGGAGGAGGCTCACGAGAATGAAGTGCTCAAATAGTTTCCTTTTATCGAAGGATGATGGGTTTATCTTCCAAAAAACAAGCATTATGAGGTTCAGCGCTTTAGTTTGGAGGGATTAATTAATCTAAAGAAATTGCAGTCAAATAAAATAAGCTATCGTATGCAAGGTAGATTTCCAAGTTAAACATGCAAATTTACGTCATTTTGCAAGCCAGCACAAAATTTGCATGCCCACTATGGAAATCAACCATTTACTACGATTCAAAATTTTGATAGAATTCATGGGTTTATATTGATTTACTCCTTACAATTAAAAGCTTTTGCTTTGTAAAGCATGTCCTCCGGAATTTAATACCGTCATCTTTCGATAAAAGGAAACTATTTGGGCACTTCATTCTCGTGAGCCTCCTCCTTTAACGATTAGCACGGCAATTTGTTCAATGAGGTGATATCTATAGTGATTGAATGGTTAGTTTGGGTTTCATCCTGTTATAAATCTAAGAAAAGAGGCCAATATTTGAATCCGGTTGCTACACAAAAGTAGACAATATCGTTTTTTGGACAAAAAGTTTTGGGACTAAAGACAACAAACGGCCTTTTTTGAATGCCCAAACTGGGTCATTTATTGAAATGCTCACTAAGACTACAGTTAGTTTACGTTTACTGTCTGTTTGATCGGTAATATATCATTTACTCCCCTAATATTTTTTTTATTGTCGCTGTCTACACTATAGCTTTCCTCACACGATAAATACCCATATCGATAAAATTTCACGATAAAAAAGAACGTGCACGAGATCTGAGATCTGACCTACACTCTCACTAAATGAGCTTTCATATGTAATTGGAACAGAGTCAGTTAACTGCAAAGTGTCTTCAAAGGTAAAGCTCCGCTTACAATTAGGATCTGAATAAGAGTTAAATCCGGTGACACAATACAGTAAAAAAACTCTGTTTGTAGGAAAAACAAGTGCAAAAAATGCTTAATTCGCATAAAATAAATGGCCCAGTTTGGACATTCAAAAAGGGCCGTTTGTTATCTTTAGTCCAAAAAGGATATTGTCTTCTTTTGTGTAGCAACCGGATTCAAATATTGGCCTTTTTTCTTAGATTTATAACAGGATGAAACCCAAACTAAACATTCAAGCATCTTTTCCACGATAAATTTAGAGTTGGGCTTAGGACCCCTCCGTGAGGAACACCAGAAGGTGCGGTATACTCACTTTTCCCTTTTACAAAACCGTATTGCTCAGGTGGAAGAATATTGGCCTTTTAATCCATTTCTGAAGTTCTCTCAATACAAGCTTTTCGAGACATTTGCTAGTAGAAGGTAAGATAGTAATTGGTCTATAGTCAACAGGTAGCGTGGGATTTGTTTTTGGAATCGGTGTGCCAAGACCTTGTTTCCAAATATTAGGAACTACACCTTGCTCAAGAGATAGATTAAATATATACGACAATGGTTCTGCTAATTGAGTAATAATAATAATAATTGCTAAATTTTTGAGGAATAATAGAGGAATTTTATCAGAAGTATCAGAAAAGGAGAATTTGAGATTGCTGAGTTCCTTTTCTACCTCAAATGATAAAAGAGTTCTCATTAAACAATGTTGAAACCTCCTATTTGTTTCTATAACTGTAGGAAAGTTTCCGTTATCACGTATAACAACAGACAAAAATTGTTTCGAAAGCAATTCAGATTTTTCTTTTTTTTCCATAAGCCATAGAATTGTTATTCGAATCATATATTGCTGCCATTGACTCCTTGGAACGAATTCCAGAATATACGTAATTATAAAATCGTTTGCTTCCGTAATTATAAAATTTCTACCAAAGTTTTTCTTTTCTTTAGCATCGAGAAATTTTCTTATATGATTTTGTAGAATGGCAGAAATACAAACTAATTCGATAAATTTATCGTAGAAAAGCGTACTTGAATGGTTAGTTTGGGTTTCATCCTGTTTTAAAGGGATGGGTTCACTACAAAATCACCTTGTTTTTATTCTTTAGTTTGATTGTACAAAGGAAAACTTAAACAAAGAGCATAAAAATATTCCTTGAATTATTTCCTAGGTCAGATATTAGGTAAAAAAGGTGAGTATTGATCGATCTTCCGATAAAGTTGTACTGCAAGATAAACTAAGGAAGCTAAGATATATGGCTGAAACACACTGTTTTGAAATAAACGATGAAAACTACAGTTTATTTTACTCAAATCAGTGTGTTTATTTAAAAAAAGTTATTAAACAAAATTATTATTTTAAATTAAAATTATTTGTAAACAAAAGTTATTAGATCATATTTTTTGTAAAATTTTACCTTATTGGCTGAAATTTTCACAGATGTTAGAAAATGTGGTATATTAACTAACTAGAAAGAAAGAAAGACGTTTTTCTGAGAACAAAATAAGGGTGGAAACCGAAAAAAAGTGGGACGCGGATGAAACCCAAACTATGTTAGCGCTATCGCGCTAACAAAGAATTAGATTGCGCATTTGGCGTGCAAATATAACTAAGCGATAAACGATTCTTATGATGAATTAACTTTTAAATGTGCTTGGGACTCTGTTTTCATATGAATTCACGTATTAGGGCGCATTCGAGATGGACATTTCCGGAAAAGAAAAAGAAAACTTTTGGTTCGAGATGGATTTCACCTGAAAAGAATGCAATTGCCACGCGTACACATGCAAATGATCGATTGATTTTAGTTTCAATTACGGTACATTTGCATTTTCGACAATTATTTTGCATGTATTATTTTTTTTCTCGGTGTCCATCTCGAACCACTTTTTTCTTTTCTTTTCCGGAAAATGTCCATCTCGAATGCGCCCTAATTGGGATTCCATGTTTGCGATTCGCACTTGCGAAAATGACAAACCGCTGTCCATGTTCAAGTCGATGTAAATGACATGGTCCCGCAGCGATTTTGGATCTAGTATGGATCTATTTGAAAATAATACGGATCTATTTCAAATAGTATGGATCTGATACACTTTCGCTGCAGAACCATGTCAAACGTGCGATTCGCATGGGTTACGGTAGGCTAAGTAGTTAGTGTTCTGCTCGACTCATTTTCATTGTTGCAATGTTAATAATTCATTTTGGTCAGTGCTTTAGAGGACCCTATGTTCAATGAAAAGCACACTTTTTGCACAAGTTTCCACTTCTCTGCACACAATAAAATAAGGCACACCCCTTACGAACAGTCCTTTATGACACCTTGTAGAACTTTTTTTTTTTTTTAGAACTTTTTGTACCTTGTGTTTTTAACTGTTGCTTTTTTCCTTTGTTGTTTAATTGTTGATAAAAATTATGTAAAATTACATGTGTTTTGTCTATCGGGATGGGGAAATATATACAGGGGTTCTAGAGAGTGTCTGGGAGAGAGGGGGCGAGAAAGGTTCGGTGGGGGGTACGGGGAATGTCCTCACCGCGTGCAGCGCGTGTTCGATACGTCATCAGGTCTGTGTGTTGTTTGGTAGACCACGTGTTCTCGGTGCACACACCGCGCGCTCGCTCAGGGGGGATTCTCTGTTCTTGAATTGTGTGTTCTCTGGTGTTTGCACGACTTATGCGCCGCAACCTTCCGCCGCTGCGAGACAGTTCGTGTAATGTCCTCATTGCGTGCAGCGCGTGTTCGATACGTCATCAGGTCTGTGTGTTGTTTGGTCGACCACGTGTTCTCGGTGCACACGCCGCGCGCTCGCTCGGGGGGGATTCTCTGTTCTTGAATTGTGTGTTCTCTGGTGTTTACACGACTTATGCGCCGCAACCTTCCGCCGCTGCGAGACAGTTCGAACCGGCGAGATAGCGTTTCGCTGGGGCCGCGGCCAGACGATGGTTTCAGCGAAATAGCGTGCCACAGGAGAGAGGCGCGCGCACGAGATAGCGTGTTGCGGGGAGAGACGGCGTGAAGGCCACACCGCCGCGGCGCGCGAGACTGCCCGCATGTAGGCGCCATCTAACGCTGCTACTGGAGATACCAGTATGGCCGAGTGGTCTAAGGCGCTGATTTCCAGGTAAATACACCGTAAATGCCCGGGTTCGATTCCAGCCGGAATCGAACTTCTTGCGGCGAGGGCTGCGCTGCGCGGTCGTCTTTGAACCGGCGCGGTCGCCTTTGAACCGGCGCGGCCGGCTTTGAACCGGCGCGGTCGCCTTTGAACCGACGCGGCCGGCTTTGATGTATGAAGCCCGCTTGCAAGCCATATCACTAACATAGCTGAAGCCTGAGGTCATTAACAGGCCATTAATCAAACTGACGTAAAGCCCGCTTGCAGACCTGGTTAACATGAAGCATAATTAATAATAACTAATTAATAAGTCATTAGTCAAAAGTGACCGGTGACCTAGTCAAGAGGTCATTAATCAAAAGTGATGGGTGACCTAGTCAAAAGTGACAGGTCATTAATCAATAAAAAAAACAAATAAAAAAAAAGTCGATTATCGATTTTTTCGTCGCTGGGGCTATATCCCGTAGTCATGCGCCTTCCTCGTCGTTATAATCGAACAAGGGGACATTCTTGTGCAGCATATCAAGCATTCCTCTTGCTTCTGCACTGAGCGGTACACTTTCCATCTGGAAAGGTGTCACCGACTGGGACGCATTCTCATTATTCTCTTCCAGACGTTGCAGTCGAACTGCTGTACTCTCTTGGCTCTTCTGAAGTGTTTTCAGAGACTCCAAGATTTCCTTGAGCGTGGTCTTGTCATCGTCGTCCATGACGAGCCTGGGTGTACTCACCCTGACAAGTGTCCCGTGTTGACTTATACGTAAGTCACAAGCGTTGCGGTCTGTGAGAGACTGCACTCAGAGGGTTCGTACGACTGTACAACCGTGAGTAAGCTTGATGCTCAGGTCTGGATCTCCTATCAGGCTACTGCGCTGATGGTGTACAGAGCGTGTTCACACAAGAACGACGGTGTACAAGGAGAATAAGAGTAGTCCGAATCTTGAACGCCAATGTTGTGTCTGTACAGTAGGGACTGCTAGACAACAGATTAGCACCAGAGAGGAGACGGCAGATATATAAATATCTTTACTCTTGAATAGTAGACGGGCAAATCCAAATCGATAGACAACGCCTAGCGGGTATATATGTCTATTCTAATATGTAAATACGCCATATGCTAATACTATGTAAATATGTTAAACCAACGACTGAACTAGATACAAGATAATATGATACAGGAGTAGTAACAGTACGTTTCAGTATTAGACATTCTTAGGTATCCTTATACCTAACACATACACTCCAGGCACGATATGATTACCGACACATTTCATGCGTAAGATGAGTAAGGCCGAAGCCCGATCCCACCTTCAGTCGAAGATGAGAGTACCATGCAGGAGTAGAGCCCTCAAGGGCGCTTTGTCTGCCTGTTGGTTATATTTATAAAGTCCCAGATTAGTATACCCTGTCATTTCCTGACATTGTGCAGGCCACTTAAAGGGATGGGCTCACTACAAAATCACCTTGTTTTTATGCTTTCGTTTGATTGTACAAAGGTAAAATAAAACAAAGAGCATAAAAAAAGTTTCTTGAATTACTCCCTATGGAAGATATTAGGTAAAAAGGGTGAGTATTGATCTTTTTTCCGATAACGTGAGTAAACAAGATAAACTAGGGAGACTAAGAGATATGGCTGAAACATACTGTTTTGAGCAAAATAAACTGTAGTTTTCATCGTTTATTTTACTTAAAACAATGAAAAACAGTGTGTTTCAGCCATAGCTCTTAGCTTCCCTAGTTTATCTTGTTTACTCACGTTATCGGAAAAAAGATCAATACTCACCCTTTTTACCTAATATCTTCCCTAGGGAGAAACTTTTTTATGCTCTTTGTTTTATTTTACCTTTGTACAATCAAACGAAAGCATAAAAACAAGGTGATTTTGTAGTGAGCCCATCCCTTTAAAGGGTTAAGTTCATCTCAAATCACCTCTTTTTATTGTTTTTGATAATGGCACAAATATCATTCACCATGAAAAGTAAATCAATTACAGAAGACAAACCGCTATATGCCTCGCAGAAGAAGCTTCGTATATTGGAAACTAGTTTATCGGAAGCTAAACTCTAAACGCAAAAACTAATCCTTTGTTAGCGCGATAGCGCTAACATAGTTTGGGTTACAACAGAGAGCCCTTTTTTCCAGTTTCCACCCTGAATTTGTTGTAATTCTTTTGTGTTGTATTTGTTGTAAAAAAAATGTAATTCTTTCGATCTAGTTAGTTAAAAGAGCATATTTGAGATTATCTGCGAAATTTTCAGATAAAAATATCAACTTCAACCAAAATTATGACAAAATAAGTAAAATTTGAAGAGCACGCGGAAGAATGTCTGTTTGTTGGTTGGTTGTGTCCGTGTGCACCCTAGGAGGCGGGGCTAACATTGCGCGCCGTTGAAACACGCCTTACAACGTTTCGGCTTCAGGGCAAAAGAATTTTTTGTTACTAAATCTTATTATTATTGCCAACTAGGTAATTCAGTTAACTAACTAACTAGGTAACTAGTTAAGTAACTAGGAAGAGTTGGAATTCAAATTATTCGGTTTTGGTAAAGTATGTTTCTCTATTATTTACTAAATACAAGTGAACTCGAAGGAAAATGATGATTTTGTAGTGACTGCGACCCTTTAAAGTGAATAAGTTAAGTCGTCTGGGGTGGGAGGGGTGGTCAAACAATTGCAAAATTCAATCGGAAAACCAGGAAAGCACAATTTAATCTAAAAATCATGCTGGTCAAGGACTCATAATCTAAAGAAACCCCAGATCCAGATTGTTTGTACACACGAGTTTCTAAAATTAATAGTGATCCATTCAAAGCCCGGCGGTAACGCCACTTTAAACGTTCACCCCCATTTCAAAATACACCTATTTTTCCATAATATTTGCTCACGAACGATCTATTGCCCGTTTTTCTGCTTGACCGTAAGCAGCAACAGCCGAAAAGAGGGGAACACTTTTTTGGGCATGATCCTTTAACTGGTTTCTGTTTTTTAAGGGACGCAGCCACGATATTTCCCAATTTTTATTTGATTTTCATTACACATAGGATGTGTGGCCGCATGCACGAACGACACTGGTAGTCTCCCAGGGTCCCCCAGTCACCCGTATTTTGCTTTCAATTTATAAGGAATAATATTAAAATCAGTAGCACCGTGTTTTTATTGGAGTAGGGTGGTACAACGGTTATTCTGCAGCTTTTAATGTGATTAAAATTCAGATTCGCTAAGTTCAGTTTCACTAGATGGGCCATTGAATAACACAAATTCCGAAAATCGCGTTGTTCATTACCAAGTGTTGTTCATTACCAAAAGAGGCACCGCGACTAAGACACTAGTATTATTATTATGGTTATTATTAAGTATACTAATTTATTTCCTCATTTTAATCCTTTTATTAGTGGAAAAACGAAATTCACACAAACAATCTAGTATAAATTAATAAAATTTGAATTTTTCCTGCGAAAATCCGAAAGTGCGCAAGCTTCCCGCACCCGGAATTTTTCGGAAATTTAAAATTTAAATTTTTCCTGTGAAAATCCGAAAGTGCGCAAACTTCCCGCTTCGTGCATATCGCGAGATAGACACCTGCATGAAAGCAATTGTCCGGACTGCGGACGGTAATGAAAACCCTGCAGGGACATATATATCCCTCGTGTAACACTGCAGGATATTTATGATATTTATAATGAGCCTCTTCTAACCGGGCAATTGCATAATCTACTGCAATCCAGTATAAATTCTATAAATTCTCTCCCGGAATTTGTTTTTCTGGACCTTGGTATTGGCACCGAATTTTTCTTGATCACATCCTATCTTCTTATTATATAAAAGAGTAACTGTAGCGTAATTTGCATACCGATGTGCGTTACGTAAATGCAAATTTCGTGTTCGGTATAAAAAGAGTTTCGCAGCCCAATATCGAAGTATGCATGTGCAATTGTTTCTTATTATGTGAATTTCTTATGATATGAAGCTTTGTATGTAAGTATGCCCATGCTAAACCAATCATATTTCCATGTAAGTCGCCTCAGGCGGCGTGAGCTGACTGGTATTTTATGGAAATCAAATAAAATTTATATCGTGAAAAAGAGTTTAAAGAGGAAGTTTTTGGTTTTTTTTTTTAAATCGCAAAAAGTGAACAATTCTTTATGTATACGTACTGTAGTCAAGCTCGACAAATGCAGAAACTGCAAAACTAAACCGATTGATCCCTTTAAAAATCAATATGCTAAAAATCCGGCATTTTCTGATTTTAAGAAATACATATAACGTTAAGACAAACAGAACCAAAAAATTGCGGCTTTAAAAAATATTACTTGTGCAAGTACTTAACTAATGCGTTAATAGTAGTAATTATACTTATAAGAAGGCATAAGTTCATTAGCACAGTTTTTCGTGTACATGCTCTATTAAAGGGACGCGGTCACCGTTTTGGCCCTTATGTATACTTTGTGTTTTATTATCTTCATAATTTATAACGCATAGTGTTGGGAAAATGTTTTGCAAGAAATGCAGCAACAGCGAGTAAAACGATGACGAAAATTTTTGTCCTCGAACCAATACGCACCGTAACCCTAGTAATTGTCCAGCATATGGCCGTGCTGATAATGACTCGACGAACGTTATTCCACTAATTAATCGGTCGCATACCTCGCGGGCATTATAACATTTGGTTCCCTATGGCTAACTGTGGACCTTGGATCGGACGCAATTTTTTTAATCAATTAATTTCTCGCTGAAAGCAGCGTTTTTCGTCGGATTTTTTCCAACACTATGTTTTTCATACTGTGCAGTTAATAAAAACACAAAGCATACCTAAGGGTCAAAGGTCAAAGCGGTGACCGCGTCCCTTTAATCGACGAGTTGTGTGAACCAGCTAGCCCAAAACATTATCTCAATCGTTGGAATAAAGCATTTTTACTAAAACGTTATATTTCTTAAAGGGAATGTCAAACCGGTTTTGCATGTTGGGCTCAAAAAAAAGCTTGCGTTTTGAAGGTAAGGAAAGTGAAAATAAAAAAAAAACAAAAACTTTCATGGAAGAAGAAAAACAATTTCAAACCCCTCCAAAAAAACTCCTTCAGTATGGGATTATTGTCGTGCGGACAGAGCTAAGCCAAATCTTTGTCCGCGGGACGGCTTGAATTACCGGCTCGCCGCAACGCGCCCGTTTGCTTGCGTTGCGGTGTGTTTTGTTCACGTTTATGACAAAATCTCAAATATTTTATTCTGGCGTCATTTTTATGGGTTACTGTATTGGGTATTGGGCGCCTTTTGAGATTTACTTAGTCTGCGCCTGGAGATGCCTCTCTGCGCAGAAACCCCTTGACATGCCCTTTAAAATTAGAAAACCGAGAATTTGACCTTGACGCAGGATAAGAAAGACCTACCGATAATTAATTTATGCAATCAAGTTCTTTATCACTTTAATTTTAAATAAATTATAATTTTCACGGATGTTCCTTTACTTATGAAACAGTTGCAAAAACGACCCTTTTGTGATTCAAGAATTCCTTCTGGCGAGCTTCTGAATATTTTATTCTGAATTTTCCTGTACAGGACCAGTTTTCCACGCTGAATCCGATGGTGTGACTCATCTGTCACTTTTGGCCCGAAAACTAAATTTTTTGGGTGTTCTTATACTTATGAAACGCACTGTATATATATATATATATATATATATATATATATATTATATACATACGGAAAAGCGTGACGACGCCACTCAAAATTTGAAATAATTTTCTTCAAACGTAACCGATTTGAATTATTATTTTTGGAGCAGTTAAAACAAGTTAGCGGAATATGTATTAGAATGCTACACGGTAGTTTAGGCGAATCCTAGTCTAGCTATTTAATTAAACACCTCCTCTTTTCCGTTTGATCCCCGATGAGAACCAAAAAGAGCTATCTCGCTCCGCTCGCTAGCACCGAATTGTGAAAACATTGTGACGTTCAAATTAGCCCATGTGAAAAGAGGCCAATATTTTATCGTGGAAAAGAGACCTTGAATGGTAAGTTTGGGTTTCATCCTGCTTTAAAACTAGGAAAAGAGGACAATAGTTGAGTCGGTTGCTTACAATTTTTTTTACCATATGCAGAGGTCATGCTCAAACTAGGTCTTTGTAATAACCAACTGGCCATTTCGATCATGCTACTATCAATTTCCGATTTTTACCAGGATGAGACACTACTCTAGTCTGGAATACACATTTCCGTTTATTCTATGCTATAATCGTTTGATCTGTTTCAGAGCCTAACGCATAAAGAAGTTTCCTTGTTAACATCGGAAAATTAATAGCATAAGTGAAATGGCCAGTTTGTGTTTGGTAATTAAAAAGGCCTAGTTTAGGCATAACCTCTGCATTTGGTAAATTTTTTATAACAACCGACTCAACTATTGTCCTCTTTTCCTAGTTTTAATGAAACCCGAACTTACCATTCCACGATAAAATTACCGTACACATATAGTGCGGGCTAATGGCAACTAGTCAATTGATGATAATACCGTGGGAAATACTGGTTCCCCGAGTGTAGTTTGTAACTTGGCTAATTCCCATTAGCTCGCGCGATCTGTGTACCCGCGCGATTAGTTTTTGGGTTTAGATTTTGACTTCCAATCAACTAGTTTCCAATAAACAACGAAACTCAAGAGTTGCGCGCGGCAACAGATTTCCGCTCCGTTTCCGCACCTTTTCGGGAAACACTTTGCGCGCCATTTCTATTCCGCGCGCATTTTGTTTCCCATTCCTTTGCGGCGCGCATTTTGTTTCCCGAAATGGTGCGGCGCGCAACTCATCGGCTCTCAGTGAAGGGAGCTTCTTCTGCGAGGCGTATAGTTCTGTGATTGATTTACTTTTAATTGTGAATGATATTTGTGCCATTATCAAAAACAATAAAAATCTAGGTGATTTGAGAGGAAAATCCCTTTAAATTCAGTTGCTTCCTTCCCGGGAAATTGAAACTTGTTGGTATTGGTGCGTTTTTTTCTTCAAAATAAAAAGGACAAACTTATTGTGATGGTTCCTTCAATGTTCTTTTGTTGTACAAGCAAACACGTGTTGTTTTAGGATTGGACAAAAATTATCTCTTTGTACGATTCCTTTGTTGTTTATGCGGAGAAACAGAAACAACATGTAAGTTTGTTTTCTTACACAGGGAAACGAATTACTTGCCGAAACCACAGAAAAATTTTTGGTGGCCCATTTTTGTTGGTTTTTACCAACAAAAAAATTTGGTGAATAGTTCGCGACTGGTTCGCGATCATTGGGGACCAAATGATGACGGTTTTCGATGAAACTTGGTCACGAATTTACATAGGATTAATATATCATATCTCCCGTGCTCGCAACATTATTTCTCGTTGTAGTTTGATTGTATCGGATGAGTACAACAAACCATGAGTACAAGCAAGCTTCACACTTCAGTTTATTTATTAGGTGCTGGATATTTTGGACACTCTGGACAACAAACGTTCAAAAAGTGGTAGCACAAAGGACGATACAGTAAGTTACAGTTTAATAAATAAATCTTTATTGGTCGATGGGTGAGGCAAAGAAAAATGAGACAAAAATGTGAATTTTTCAAAGACCAAAAGGAACCCTAAGATGTCAGTGCAGTAAGGACACCAACATACTAACAAGGGACCTTGTGTGTGACGAATAAAAGAGAAATACTGCGGAAACTAATTTAAATACTTAAATTCAGATGCATACAATAAACATTAACATTAAACACAAAGGACTAAGGACTATTTAGACTGGAGTAGCTACGCATGCATGATGAGATTTGAAATGTAACACTATTTCACAAGGACAACGCTTAATGGACAAGATAGACAAGGGGTACAAACACAATTGAACACGAGCAATACAAAGAAACACACTAACAAAGAAACACAAGAAACGCAACCGTAAATTACGAATCTGCTAGACAACGCAAACTAACACTGACAACATATAAACCCGATATACGTTCCTTAAGCCTTTTTAAGTTAAATAAAATCTAGGAACAGGCTTTTCATATAATGACTTTGGTAGAGAATCAACATATGACTTAGTTTTATCATTCCATTTAATGAAGTCATTTAAGCCGTTAGGAAGTTGATTTACTGCATTAATAATTCGTAGGAAATACCAGTTTTTACATTTGTAGTTAAACTTTCGCTTAATAATGACATATGACATATCTATGTGGGCGGCACGGTCTATTTGAAACAGAACTTTTCAATGTAACATATTTCGAGAATGGCATTTCAAATCGACCATAAACCATTTTGAGAAAGGTTGCAATATCAATCCTACGACGTCTGATGAATAATGGTTCTACGTCAAGAGCCTTCAGTCTTAGTTTGTAAGAATTAGCCGTGATATTATTACGCTTACAAACTATTTTTGAAAAATGTCTTAAAGGTCTTTCTAAAGTTTCAGTAAGAACACAATTGTGTCTAGGATTAAATATCTCACATCCATATTCTAGGATCGGTCTGACATAACAATTAAATAGCTTAATGTAGCTTATTGCAGGGAGTGAAGGAAAAAAAAAAAAGAGTTGTTTGCAACGTAGTAAACTAGCTAAGGCGCTTTTGGCCGAAATATGATTTTTAAATGATAGCTTATCATCGATAAGAATACCTAAGTCCCGGATTACTGACGTTTTAGCGATGTCCATGCCCTGAATACTGTAGTTTGGTCGTTGGTTCCTTGAACCAAGGTGAAGTACAGCTAATTTCTCTGCCTAATAATAGTTATAATAATAGTTTATTGAGGATACGTAATTAACGCAGCCAAAAGGTGACCCTAATTGTAAGATATTATGCAAAGCAGTTTTCAACCATGCTTTTCAACCCTGTAGCATTATCTCGCAAAAAAAAGTTTTGAAGTAAATTTTTGTGTTTTCCAGGACACCAAGGAAACAACCAAAGTAGACGAAAACACTATGCAAACATTTCTAACCGAAGGTAAAATTTTAATTACCCAAGTTTGAGATAATGCCCAGAAAATGGCCTATGCGGAAAATGGCAAAATCGGGGTGTTCACTTTCCTGTGTATGGCCGAATCGTTGATTGACGCATAAACACATATTAGATCTATGTGTTGACAATTTTTATTTTTATTTTTATTTTTTACCCTTTTTGGTTTCCCGGACCTGGGAGCACTCATTAATTAATAGCACAAAAAGGGTTTCCCGGAGCTGGGAGCACTCATTAATTAATAGCACAAAAAGTACTGGACCAAATGGGCTCTAATTTGGCAAATCTACTCTTCTAATGTTCCTCTACAAACCTGCAAAAACTCAGCCAGAAAAATTCATTTTGAAGAAAAGTTATTAAAAAAACGACTGACGTAGTATGTGGATTTTTTTTTTTTTTTTTTTTTTTTTTTTTCTGTCCTTCCTTCCTCATTTTTCGTGGGCATCAAAGGCACACTTTTGGGCTGGTCTTCATTATTGTATATCAGGGGGCGGGATTCTAACAAAGCTATTAGCATTTTAAAATATTGATTTCTAATTATCGATTTATTGATTTTATGCTAATTTTGGTAATTTTTGGTACATTTTCGGCCCTAGCTCGCTTCTGAATGAAAATTTTGCGCCCAAACTTCTGCATTAGATAACTGAAATGTTTCTGAACATATATCTCTCGTCGGCATCTTTCCCCGATATCGATTTCTTAGACATTTGGGGTCCCGAACATTGCACCTTCGCGGTTTTGCGCGCACACCGGAAGCCCCGCCCCTCTTCTCTCTTGCGGCAGGCTGATGGTCTTTGGCTGCTGCCAGAGGTAAGAGTGCGATAGTTTGCGCAATGATTAATTATAAGATAATAAAACAAAATGAAAGTATTATCGATATACATAGAATCCATGGAAAACAGCTGGTGTATAGTATATTATATCAATCTCTTTATTTATTGTACTTATCTGTCGTCTATGAATATTCGATACTCAAACTGATGGAGTGCGATGATCTTGTTTGCTTTATCATGTCATTTTGTTTAATTATAAACTCATTAGAATTTTCAAAAATTTATTTATAATTATCGATTTGCTGATTTGTATGATGTTTTTGGTGTTTTCGGCCCTGGTTCACTTCGCAAAATCAAGTCTTGCGCCCAGTAGATAATTGAATTGTTACTGCGAAGAGTTCACTGAAACTTTCCACTCAACGATTTATTCACCTTTTGGCCTCTCTGTGGATACTGCGACCTCTAATTTATGAGTAGTGCCGCTTTGCCGTGCGGTAAATCAGCATCGATGTGCCGCTGTGGTCCACCTGGTAAAGCAGCGCCATATGGGCAGGAAGGCCAGGGGTTGGACTCCGTGTACTGCTGTTTGTTTTGCCGCACTGCACACGGAATATAATTCAAGACATATTGTTGGCCTTCAAATGAGTGTTTTATTGTGTAATGCATGTAATAGTTGGATAATTTATCTAATGTTTATGTTACTATGTTTAAGTATGAAATCAATGATAATTTCGTTGTTGCAGTGTGCAATGATAAACACTAAATATGAAGTTTTATCACGGATATGAAGTGTTAAATACAAGAAAAACGATTGTTTAAATATATGCGCGGACTTAGATTTTCTTCAGGATTGCCAAGTTGAATTTGGGGTTGTTATTATTAGGGTCCGTGTTGGGAACGATTGTTTCGTCGCTGATCACAGTCCATTTGTTTGATGTTACAGTCCTTACCCACGCTCGGTAATGTCCCTCGTTGAATGTACGGCCGATATGTTGGGAAATTCCGCATAAACGGAATCGAGCACCTAAATATGCAATTACATTGAAATGGAGAGCATACTGCCTTGCAGGTTCTCTGTTTTCTCTTTCTTCCCGAGTGTCTTCTCCTAATATAAGTTCATGAAAAATATTTGCCTTTCCGTATTCACCTTTCCTCGTGCGTGGTGTGCGATATATAGCACGCAATTACAGTATCCAAACTTTTTGAATGACACGTGCATGCACGGTGCACACTCTTGTGGAGATTTTTCTCTCTCCGAAGCATTTGATTTGAACTCTCAATTAGCATTGCAATTAACTAAATTGTGCTACCCTTTATTAATTTTAATATATTATTGGCGGTTCCGTTAGCTATGTTTACTATACTGTCACCAAAGTAATGCTTACCGCAAAGTGAGACTATCATGCGATTTAAGCGCATTTCAGTCTTTAGAGGAAAATGTACTACTAGAATTGTCATCTCGTCCGTAAAATGGAATGTAGAATGTTATTTCCGCTCGGTCCCACAACCGCAAATTACTCGTCTTTCGCGAATTGTCATGTCAATAATTTGTTGAATGCTTGGCTGACCAGCTAACGTGTTTGCACAGTTAAGGTACTTCCAAGGCGTTTCTGTTGTCGTAGACGCTACCTAAAGTGGATCCGTAAGTTTTTCATTTTTTTTTTCATGTTGTACGTCTTAAAGGAAAGGGCCCATCAAAATAAACATATTTATTATGATTTTATAATTTGTATAAGGCGGATTATTATGATACATGTGCACTAAATTTCGGCTAGACTTTAAAGGGAGAGGCTCACGAGAAAAAAGTTTTCCTCAATTTACTTGCACAGAATGTCTGGAATTTCGGAAATATTACTCTGAAAACCGCATTTATTTGCATCTAGGACTCGCAGAGATATTCTATGCTAAACAGTTCGACCAGGCACCGTGGTCAGCAACAAAAAACTAGTTTTTTTCGGTTTATATCCATTCACTTGCATTCTTTTTCAACGTAATAATGTTCAAACGAATAGAGATCATTCCTACAATTATAAAGTGGCGTTTCCAACACAGGAATGCCCTAAAAGCGCAAAAATTGATTCTGACAACGGTACCTGGCCGAACTGTTTGCCGGAGAATAACTCTGTGAGTTCAAGGCTTCAAACAATGCGGTTTTCACAGTAATATTTCTGAAATTCCGGACATTCTGTACAAGTAAATCGAGGACAACATTTTTCTCGTGAGCCTCTCCCTTTAACCGACTGAAATTTTTCGGGGTCGATATTCGGATAACTATATCGTAGGCGCAGAACAATTGCACCCTTATTTCCTTACCGCGTGTCCCGGGGGAATATGGCTATATAGACAGATACTCTCCTGGAACACAGCAAGAGACAGTTACCCTTGGGTCACATGGTAAATAAATAAAGGTGCAATTGTTTTGTGCCTACGGTATAGTTATCCGAATATCGAACCCAAAAAATTTCAGTGGGATAAACGCTAGCCGAAATTTAGTGTACATATATAATAATAAATCCCATTTATACAAATTATAAAATCATGCTAAATATAGGTTTACTTTGATGGGCCCTTCCCTTTAATCGATGTACTCATCGTTAACATATTGGTCATGATTTATACAAATTATTGATTTTCTCGCATCTCATAATAATAATTTATTTCCAGTTGCATGATTCATTCAGATGATAAAAGGTAGTAATACTGTAAATGGAAAATCAAAGAAAAGAGAAAGAAAAAAAATACTAAAGCCACTATGGCCACTAAAGATACCGTAGGGGGAAATAAGAGTAAAACAGGGTGATAACGTATAATAACGTTTATGCGGAGTGGTTGTACGTAGTATATATTCATGAATTGGCTACCCAGGAATTGGTGCATGTGTCCCAACGTTACATGAACAAATAAACAATCTACGTATGTGAAAATAAAAAAAATAGGGTCACATAATGTTTAAAGAAATGGGGTGCTAGTCATTGGGATAACCCTCTAGCTGCAGGTACCCGGAGATGACGCTACGATGGGACACATAGTGCCGCAAATGGCGTTTTGTGGGGAAGCCACTTGGGGTTATAGCCTGAGAAAAAGAATGCGGAACACAAATAGTAATAGTAATATTTGAGTAACGGTATTATTCGTAGAGAATACGTGTACGAAGAAAACAAATAAATAAATAAAATAACATAACTGCGCCAAACGGTTTTTAACAAACGGAAAACGACAAGAGTAATCACACGAGACCGTAATATAATAGAATCTCTAATACCCATAACTGAGTGAATGATGACTAGTTAATTACCAAGGGGGTAAGTCGTCGAAAAATAATCGGGCAGGTGCAGCATGAGCACAGTTCCCACATTTCCCAAGTTCAGAACAAAGGTGCTCTGCTAGTGGCTCTCAGGATGTACGTCAGCACCATGGGGAGGTTTCGAGTCTGAACGATGATTTTAAGATGGCTTGAAAAACGTTTCATCTAGTGCATAAAGGCATGAGCGGAAGGATTTGGGACATTTACAGTCAATAATGGCTTGAGGTAGTTTATTCCAAAGATTGACAACCCGACTGGGCAGATATTCATACTTGCGAGTGCGGACTAAAGGGGTTCTTATACGAAGGCGGTGGCCCCGTGTTAGGCGGCAATTGGGCAATAGTTGAAAATGATCTTCCATTTTCGTATGATAAAGACCTTTAATAATTTTAAAGGTTACAACCATATCATTGATTGTCCGGCGACGAAGCAGTGTATGTGTCTGCAGGTGGGAGAGCCGTTCTGAATAACTAAGACCAAACCTGAAGGCACGATTAAATATTTTACGTGTGTAAGTTCTCTGAACATTTTCTAGCAAATTAATCGAGGATGCGTCTTTGGGATTCCATATTTCGGAGCAATATTCTAAGATAGGTCTAACAAATGTTGTAAAGAGCTTAAATAGTAGTTTGATATCTCTTGATGAGAAGGCCTTAAGTATATAATTACACCTATTGGACGCGTTAGAATAGATGGCATCGTAGTGTTTTTGGAAAGAAAGTTGCGTAGAGTATTGTACACCTAAGTCGGTAATATAATCAACTGACCTGAGATCTTGTCCATCCAAAATAAAGGGAGTTGCAGGTTCCTGCGAGAATAATCCACAGCATTTATTGACAGAGAGCTGGAGGCCCCATCTTTGTGACCATTCAACAACTTTATTTAATGCGCTTTGAAATGTTATTGGATCACTAATTGAGGACAGTTTAGCGTCGTCAGCATAAAGAGTGCAAGAGATTGATTCAGGAAGACACGATGGAAAATCGTTTATATATAACAAGAAGAGAATAGGGCCAAGGCATGTGCCTTGAGGTACACCTGTTAAACATGTATATATATTTGAGGTTTGAGACCCTAATGAAACCATTTGTGTTCTATTAGAAAGGAACTCCTTGAAGAAAGCGAGCATGTGTCCCTTAATACCATATTTTTCAAGTTTATAGAGGAGTTTGTCAATTGGAACAGTATCGAATGCTTTTTGAAAGTCAATGAAGCAAATGTAAGATTGTTTTTTTGAGTCTAAAGTTTTGGATAGATGGCTTATAGAGTCAAGTAGGGCGGAAGAGGTACAGCGCCGTGAAAGAAAACCGTGCTGGTCGGCTGATATAAGATTATTTGTGTGAAGATATGTCAGAGTGTGGCGAGCAATAATACGTTCAAAGGTTTTACTAATTGCGCAAGTTAAGGAGATAGGACGGTAATTCGCTCATGGTTTGTTGATTAACAGGACAAAATTTATGTACCTCACACGTAGCACATGCTTCTGTGCTTTCTCTTTCGATGAACTGGACTAGCGGTTGCATTCTTCCATTTTCTGTTAGTCGCATGTAAAGCTCCTGCTTATCATGTTGATTTTGTAGGAAGTCTCGAGCCAATACATTTTCATCTGAACATTCAACACCACACTAATAAACAAGATTGTTAACCTACGTAGCGGTTCCTTGTTATCTTAATTAAGTAACGGAACCTAGAACTTACCTGCCAAAGCCTCCAGAAGTGGAATCACGTTCTGCGGTCCCTCAAATTGTTCGGTGAGGAAAGATGCAAGCAAACTGGTCCTTGTGAATAATCCATTGTAAGCTCATGTTGCATCTCGTGAATTAACTGTGCGCTGCGTAACACTTGAACCAGTGTGTTTGCGAAACAGTAGTTGCTTCCGTTCTGCAGCAGAAGTTGTTCTCCAGCACCAGCACGGCGTTTACGTCCAACGGTTTGACGTTCCCCTAACACTTCTTTCTTTTGTTTTAGGCCAGTATCCTGAAAGGCGTACCAATTAAGTGTGGTTCCCCTCCCTCCATGAATTAACGTGAATTGTCTACCTAGGGTATTTATCAACGAAAGCAGCTTTTGTGTCGCACCGAAATTTCCAATTTCTTTATCGACGTTGCGTTGCCCTTGCGTCGGCGTGGTATTGGATCTGTTTTTCTTCTTTTAGACTGGAAAATTAGTGGCTTTTTTCTACACATAATCAGTCTGATTATCATCCAACACCAGAATACGATATAAGAAGTACTTTCATGTTCAATCATCTTTCCTATGTTTAAGAACGATAGAAAAGATTTACTACCGCAACATTGAAGACAACTTCCGATTCAGAGTCATTGCCATCATTTCCCATCCAGTGGTCCACAAAAGGTTTCGCACTTCGGCCTGCGCTCTGAACCTGCCGCGGCCCTGGCAACGGAATGGCAGGTGCTCCATTTTCTCTTCTCAGTCGGTTGTATTCCATGATAGAATCCACGTGGACTTTTATTGAGATTGGATTGAAAGAGATAAGATGAAGCCCTTCCATCTTTCGGCATCTGCTTAGTGCAACCGCAACGTACCTAAATGTGGTACACTTGTTTTACGTGAAACCGTCGCGGAACTTAGGATTACTTTTTAATCTCTCCTCTATTTTGCGGATTTTTTCCTTCAGCTATTTACGCCGGGTATTATTTAAATATAATAACTAACACTTGACCAGCATCAAAACATCCTGCTGTTTCAGCCACAATGTTGTTCACAGTCAGTCCCTGTGCCTTATGTATTGTAGTTGCATAAGCTGTTGTTATTGGAAACTGGTATCGCACGGTTTTCTTCTCCAAGCCAATGTTGTACACTGCAGAGACTCGCTGAAGAGTGAATTTTTCTTCGCGTCCATCGAATTCAATGTCCATTGATTTTGCTTCCCCATTGGCTTCAAAGTAAACGTGATGTAGCGTTCCCAGTGACCCGTTTACAAGTCCGTCGGCAACAGAGATGTTTCGCCTAAATAGTCTATCTTATTCTTTGTTCCCAAGATGTTTGTGGTTTGGTTCTCGTTAACCAGAATTGTATGACCTACGTTAGCATCACTCTGCAACCTTCTTGTAGAAACACGTGTTTCTTTAGCCCACCGGCTTTCTTGGCTTCCCCAGCATCTGCCTTCTCATCGTCAACCTTTCTTACTATTTGCACTCTCTCCGGCTTGCAGCCCTCCAGTAACCTCTCTACTTGAATTTCTTTCCAAGCCCACGGTCGCTTTTTCACACTGAAAATAAAAAGTCAAAGCATGGCATAACAGGCGTTTTTGGCTCCCCCATGCATATTAGAAGAAAGTATTGTACGTAGTTTGTGTGGAATATTGCTGGGCGTAGTTTAGAAAAAGTATTCTAGAGGTACTGTACACTGTACACCATACGATGAGCGGTATTGTACACAGTTTGTGTGGAACATACTGGGCGTAGTTTAGAAAGTGAACTTGTTTTGTTTTGTTTTCATGAAGTGAGTAACGAGCGAAATGAACGTATCTACGCACTAACAAAGAGCGGTACTGTACGTAGTTTGTGTGGAATACACTGGCCGTAGTTTATAAAACGTATTCTAGAGGTACTCTACGCCCTAAAGAGCGGTACTGTACGTAGTTTGTGGGGAATATCTGGGGGTAGTTTAGAAAACGTATTCTAGAGGTACTGTATGCCCTTACGAAGAGCGCTCATTCTGAATTGATCATTTTTTGAGCGTATCCCCGCAAACGTTTCAGGAGTCATCGTAGGCCCACCTTCGAATCGTTCGCTTTTTGAAAATTCTAAGGAATATTTGCGTGTCGTTTAGAAATCGTATTCTAGAGGTACTGTACGCCTTTACGAAGAGCGGTCATTCTGAATTGCTCATTTTTTAAGGCTTATCCCCGTAAACCTTTAGGAGTCATATAGGCCCACCTTCGAATTGTTCTCTTTTTGAAGATGCTCTTTTTTTGGTGGTTCAGGTAGATTAGAAGGGCCTAAAACACCAGCCTAAAACGGAGCTCTTTTTCCACGATAAAAATTTTTATTTGTATTTTTTTTTATAATATAAGAAGATTTGCTCAATGAAAAATATTTTTTTAAATCTCAATTTTCGGTTTTTTTTTTTTTTTTTTTTTTTTTTTTTTTTTTTTCTTATTATATAAAGGAGAAGAGTTTACTTTTTTGTTTGTGTGAACATAACGAAACCTGTTCATAAAGAAAATTTTCTATTGGCATAGAGCATACAAAATCTTTGCAGCTGGCGAGATCCGAACCCACAGCAGCGTACAACCTCTTGATTCATAGTCCAACGCTCTAACTGTTGAACTATGCTAGCTTATCACAAGGATAATCCTCTGTCCAACATACAGCACCTTCAATGGCAAATTTGCATGGTAGCATTAGTCGAGTGGAGATCCAAACTGATTATTATACGTTTCCACAATCAGAGACGCGTGAATGTGTGGGAGGAGAAAGAGCCGGGAGTTAACTTTTTGCATTGTAGCAATTCTTTTTTAAATAGGGAAACAATCGGCCGAAGGCCGATTCCTCCAGTCGGAGAAGAGCCCGTAGGGCTCTTCGAACGGCTGGTATATTATAAATAAAATGTCCAACGGTGGATTAGCTGTTGTGATTAATAGGAATAGGTTCAACACAGTACATCGACAAATGGTAATATGCAAACGTAAGCGATACTTACAGTTGAGTAGGATGAACGACATTGGTTCTATATTTTACTTCACAAAAAATGGCATCACTGATGAATTATTCTCATGTTGCTAAAGCGAAATGCCAGCCGGTTTTTGAAACACAGCGAGTGCGCCTGCATTTTCAGGCAACATATCAACATATGCAAATGAGCATAAAAAAATCGAGCCCAGTTCGACAGTATCTATCAGCATAAATGCATAAGTACGCAGCTGTCAAAACCGGGCGGTTATTCGCTTCAAAGGCTCAGCTAAAAAGTATAAAATTTTTCCTCAATTATTCTTTGATAAAGCTCCCGGTGTACTAAAAGGTGCCTGCAGAAACCATTTGTGCATTCGGGTGATTAATAAGCAAAAGAAGATCCACTACTAGTTACCGTATCCAGCATCCAAACGGGGCTTATTGGATAATACACCCGGACACCATTGGACACTCACTGGACACCCTTGGACACCACACCCTTGGACACCAGTGGACACTCTTGGATACCCTTGGACACCCCATGCGGAAAATGTACATGTTTCTGAAACACTTAGGAATTGAAAAATAAACCGGCAGATTGCTTGAGTGAAACGTAGCTCGTACACAAAAGGCAAATAAAGTGTGGTGTGAAGAAGCTATCCTCAACACTCCATTTAACTACACCCGATCCACCAAATACACCGCGCACTGAACGATGTTTTGTAGCCGAAAAGCAATTCAAAACCCCAGGTAGAATGCCGATCAAAAAGAAAAGAATACTTGTGTTAAAAAAAAATACAAAAAAACATCAACGAAATGAAGAACTGTTCGCTTTCGTCGATCCTATACGGCGATCCTATAAGTTAGTTTCAGGGGGTCCAAGACGCTTTGGGGTGTCCAAGGGTGTCCAAGAGTGTCCACTGGTGTCCAAGGGTGTCCACTGGTGTCCAAGGGTGTCCAGTGAGTGTCCAATGGTGTCCGGGTGTATTATCCAATAAGCCTCCAAACGGTCAAAAATGGGTTGCCGGGAGATTTATCACCGAAAAAGTGCGGAACTTTTTTTAGACGTGAGCCTGAGCCTGTAAACCGCCGATCGGACAATTGTCTAATTTCAGGAATTCCATTTCCGGAACCCGGTCCCATGCTTTCTCCCATAAGTTATAAGGCCGCAATTCATATTTGTAAAGCGCCAAAGGCAGCTGATGCACGGAATGCTTTCAAGGTTTTTTCTATTGAATATTTGAATATTTATTATACTCATTAAAAGAGCGCAACGCCGTGAGAGACGATGAAAAGAAAAAATCATTTCAGTAAGGGACAGGCCCACGAGAAAAAGGTTTTCCTCAATTTACTTGTACAGAACGTCCAGAATTTCAGAAATATTACTGTAAGAACCGCATTTATTTGCGCCTAGAGCTAGAACTCACAGAGTTATTCGTTATTACTCGACAAACTGTTCGGCCAGGTACCGTAGTCAGAATAAATTTTTGTTCTTTTAGGGCAATACAGTAGTGGAAACTCTTTGTTATAATAGTAGGAAAGTTCTTCATTCGTACTTATTGTTAGTATTTATTATTTATTATTTAGTATGTAGAGAAGAAATTCTAATGGACTCTAACAGTAAAATCGTATTTTAACCTTTTTTCTGACTACGGACCTCACTGTTTGCCGTGCAATAGCTCTGCAAGTTCTAGGCGTAAATCAGTGCGGTTTTCACAGTAATATTTCTGAAATTCCGGGCATTCTCTGCAAGTAAATTGAGGCTCGGTGGGAGTTTTAACCACATAAGTCGCTGAAGTACGTTTCATGCGTTGCGGCTTGCCAGGTAAGGCTACTAGTTCTCCAAAAGGTGTTTATTGCATTATGCATTACAATTAGTGAAAATTGGTGCTTGTTTGCAGCTTGAAAACTATGTCACGGATGCGCTCCACGAAGTATACGAGACAAGGAGAACTAAAAAGAAGGTACTCGAAGCTATAAATATACTGTTTGGCGTGTCGTGTCGTGCCCAAGACAAACTGAAGTCTGAGCAGGCTTACCTTTGCAAGTTTTCATTTCTTGTTATAAACCATGTCCTGTCTGAGCTGGTATGCAGTATGCACCATCGTTTCCCTGTGCGAAGTTACTTCGTTGTACAATCTGAGAATTAAACAATCGGACATATACAGGGGACAGGCGAAGTAAAGAAAGACAAGGGCATACGTTGCAAATGGCTTACTATACGCGGCCATTGTGTAACGCCTGCGTAGTTATTCGTAAGGAGCTTTCATTTCTCGGTTCAAGTTTTAGGCACAATAAGAATTTTCCGTTAGCGCTATACCAGGTCGAAGTTCCGAGCCCATGGAAAGTCTTTGTCCACCTTTTATGATTGGACTAACCATGAACGTGGGTGTTCTCACGTAAATGTTCGGGGACACTCCATAACAGGGACTATTTAGTGGGAGTAAACGTTTAGCATTCACCTAATCATGTGTATTAAGATGTATCGCGCCAGACAGCTTCTGCCTTTAATCGACTGTTTGATCGAAGCATACAAGCATATACAGAGAAATGTAAGTGCCCATCCAGTAGGGGTGTTTGCATCATAATGAGTGAAGCCGTGCGAAGCACAACCCTCCCAATCACAACCTTCCACACAAAGCGCACACACACACACACGCACACTCACACACACGTACAGATACGCACACACACGCACACAGCGCACACACACATATGCGCACACACTACGCACACACGCACATACGCACGCAAAACGCACAACGCATATACACACACGCACACAAAGCACACAACACACACACACACACACACACACATATATATATATATATATATATATATATATATATATATATATATATATATATATATAATACATATACATAAACACACATACATAAACACACATACATAAACACATTAATTAAAACTTCTGTCTAGAGCTTTAATTTCTCTTTTTTCCATAGATACACGAAAAGAAGTACACTATAGCGTTCGCAGTTTTTGAAAGAAAATACAAAATTGAAAAGAAAAAAATGCACTGCGATAAGTACACGTCAATAACTCAAATAAATGAGCATACGTCAGGCTCACTTGCAAATATACACTCAACACGTTTGGGCCAGTTCCACATCAAGTACACTTTTTTTTCTTCGTTTGATTCACCGTGCCAAACCTAGTCAATTGGACGCAATATTTACAACGCTTCATATATCATACTGGCTATTAACCATCAATATGAATCGACTATGGACGCGCTTGCGATACGTGCTAGACTTCTTCGGCTACATAACATTAATATTTACGCTTTGTCCGCGTATGCTGCGCCTGGACATAAAGAAATGTGGCATCCTACGATATTCGGCATGGCAGTACAGATGAAGAAAGCAAGAAGGAGCTGCCTATAATAAGCCAGAAACTCGCGTATTTTTTTTGCAGCTGGAGCATGATCGAGAACTCATGATCAACGACAGACATGACGAGGACGAGGGAAGTGAACTGTGGAAAGTATTGGTGAGTATTAGAGGGTCAACCCAACTTCAGATATGCTGATTTGTTTATTTTGGGCCCTTTTTGGTTCTTTGTGCGTCTGATTCTATGTCCATAACGTAGTGGCATACAATGCTTTCCCTTATTTCATAAGCAACTTAGTTAATCCTTTGTAAAACTGGCCTCATCCGGCATGGATATTGGTGAAAGGATGGATGTTGTCATTCACAGTGCTGCAAGGCTTAATTAAGATAATTTATCTTGAAGACCCCGTAAGGTCGTCAGGGAAATAGCCACGGATTTGTTACTAGGATCGGCCCCTAATCTTAAAATTGGGATCTAGGTGCTACGGAATGCGGCTTTCACAGTAATGTTTCTGAAACTCTGGACTTACTGCACGAAAAAAATTAGAGCTTTTCCTGTGTGCGTCCTACCTCCGACAAGATAAATAATACATTAAAATAAGTAAATAATGCTTAAACGCTCAGGCCCACGTATAAAGTTTTTTTTTCCATTATTCTATGATAAAACTCCCGGATTACTAAAACGTGTATGCGAAAACTATTTTCGTAAATTTAGCGAAAGAAGGTCCGCAACTAGTTACCGTAGAAAAATAGGCAACTAGTTTTTTTGTTGTTCAAAACGCCGACGAATAGGGTTGGAAACGCAGAAGAATGTGCTATCATTGATTAAATCGGTATCCCTCCCGGCGATCCCTCCTGGCCCTAGCCCGAAGACGTCGAGCAATTTGTCATCTGGAACTCGTCGCGTACTGCTTAGGACCTCTGCGGAACATGTCATAAGCAAACCTTGAAATTGTACTTTGAACTCCCTTGAATAAAGGTGCACGCTCTTGAAGCGTAAAACAAAATTTAAAAAAAGTATCGAAATAATTTTTCTATGTAGAACATTGTATTTTAGGCTCAGAAACGTATTTTCAAGCTCAAACCACGGTTGATTTCTGAGGATCTTATTTTGCAAATTTCTTCCCCAGATTCAGATAGTGTGCAAAACACAGTCGCGTTTGATTAATCTGGGAGATTTATTAAAGAAAAATTGGGGAACTTTTTGTACGTGGGCCGGAGCCGTTAACTAATCGTCGTCGTAGATCGACACCAAGACCAGTTTTATTGGTGCTCATAACGACTTCATCAACGATGCAAAGCAACTAAAGGAGGAAGTAAGTTTTTCGTTAACGCAGTATTGCCTCCTTTTATCGCCACACTCTACCTGCCTAACGCTTTTCACACTCTACGCACCTAACTCTCGCCAATAGTTGTTGTTCTTTTCTGGCGCGAAATTAAAATCCTCGTAGTGCCGCAAAAAAAGGTAGGCTAGGACACACACTTTTAGTTTTCCATACAAAGCGGTTAACTTGAGTTATTTTCTGTCCGACGTAGCCATCTACTCTTATTTTGACGTTTTTCAATGTTTTAGTGCTGTAATATTAGGCAAAAAACCCCAAAAAAGGTACAATGCAGTTTCTAAAACTGAAAATTGAAAACACTCGCCTCGAACTCTCCCAACAAGAGCAATGCTGGGTTCGTAAGTCTTTTAACGAGGTAACTATTAGTAATAGTAATAAACCGTATGTATTAGGTGGAGCTTAGTTTGAACGCTATGCCAAGGGAACATGCAATAAATGACAGCAACAAGGATCACCTGGTAAGTTTACTATCCGATAATGAAACAATTTT
>JAANDG010000750.1:0-62707 GCA_036852015.1 Pelodera strongyloides | reverse complement strand
AAATACATAAATTTAAGAATATTTTTATGATATATATTTCACCGATTTTTGGTCAATAAACAACCACCAAAGTCGAAAAATATAAATTTATAAGTCCTTTTTAATAAAGTACAGTATTTATTTATTAAAATTGAAATGGCAAGCACAAACACATTTATTATCAATAAGTTTACTGTAATTCTTCGTTATTTGTTGCAAGTTCATGAATGGTGATAGCTGGACAATAATAAATTGCAATATCGGAACTGAGAAATTTCATCGTGTATCATGAGGCACAATACTGCTATGTGTTTATGAAATTTAGAAGATAGATGAATTATTTTGCGGTAAGAGTTAATGAAAGGTATAATTTGCATATTATGGCAGGTTGTCCGGACACGGTCGGATCGATTTGGGGTGGCTGGCTAAAAGAGAGAGAGAAAGAGAGAGACTCGGCCGCACTGTGTAGAAGGCCAGTGCACACATTCACATATAACAACAGTTGCGTGCCGAGAGATGATGGGGAAAAGGGAGGCTGCCGACAGAAGAGAGTAAACAAAATAGGGCGGAGCTCTTGGAAACGTTTCAAGAAAATTGTTGTCTTGAAGCGGTAGTTTGCAAGACTTGCAAGAGTTGCACGTGGCATTGGGTTTTGTACTTATGTAGTGCTTATTTTTGTTAACGAATGTCGTTGCTAATTAAGTTGTTGATGTGTGCGTGTACTGTGCTAATTTGAAAACTGTATAACCCTAAACTCGTGAAACGATAGAGGCGAAACTTTATGGTTGACTTGTTTCGATAAAAAGGAACACACTTTGCCCCTGTTACGGGTTGTTTCTTTTTTATTTGCGGGAGAAAATTGCGACCGCGTCGGCATTTGCAATTCATAAACAACACACAAAGGCGAGAGGAACTCGAAAAAGGCTACGTGGGAAACGAACAGCTAGTTCAACGCGGAGTGTATAATAATACATCCAAAACAATGAAGTGAAGATGAGATGAGACGATGTCGAAGAACTATCAATGAATATTGTTGTGGAGGGAAGAACAAATACCAGGAACTTTTTTGGCAGACGTGCAAGGACAGAACATGTCCATTTACTGACTTGTGGGTTGGTAAATAACGCATTATGGACATATATAAAGTGCTTCGTCTTGTCTCTCAACAAAGGGTCATTGAACACAATCAATACGGACGAGTTGGTGCCCCGGAAGCTTAGCGCCATTCGATAGGGTCAGCTAAGACAGCCCCCTGTCAGTCATCTTCTTGTCAGCCAACTGCACAACTTTTATGTCCTCGCGCACCCGCTAATGGTCTGTCAAACCAAGGAATTAATTTACTTTTCAGAATTTATGCAGATTTTTGTAACCAAGATGATAATACCTGACATAAACCGTCAAGCTTGAGTTGCCAAACACGAAAAGAGAAAATAAAGAAACCGATTTTTATTTTAATTAATACAGAAACAATAAATAATATTCTCTTTGCAACGGAAATGATTGGATGTCCTCATGAGGTATCAAATTTATGTGAACGAGCAATTCTGAAACCCAATACTACAATCACCCTCTGCAAACGGTGACCGAGATCCTGAGAGAATTTATGAAATTTCAATAATGAACAATAAATCATATTTTGTACAAGTTCAGACGACATATGTCAATATGTGTGCGATTAGTATTGAAGGATAACTGGATAACACGTCGTCCCACGATAACGGTTGAAGATAAACAAAACAAAAGAAGGAACGGTGTAGACATGCCTAATTTGGTATAATATTGGCATACCCTAAACTTTTTATCAAATATCATCTTACGTGGGGCTCTCGGATCCTCGCTCTCCAAATCTGAACGACGTTGGCGTCCGAGGTGTCAGCGGTGTTGATAAAAGTTCCCACCTAGATACAGACAATTATACAAATACAAATGACCTGCTTGATTCTTATGAAAGAAATTTGAATGTGTCTGGAGTTTTATAAATTTTGTGGCGCTTATTATAATTCTATTGATTTTAGAACTCACTCTTCATGTGTCAAGTCCCTTGGCTGGTAGCCGGTCTCTCGGTCGTACTCGAAAACAGCTTTCTGTACAGGACTTTTTGAAAGGTCGTAGCGATCTTGACCAGCAGTAGGAGATCCTGGATACTCGGTAGGATAGTGGACTGGATATGGCAAATTCTCAGGTGAGTGTGGTTGTTGATACTGCCCTTGTACTTCTATAAGAGACAATTTAAGCCCTCATGAAAGACGGTCACATTATTTAGACGAATAACAATGGATCCTTTCCTATTACGTGAACAGGAGAACTGTAAAACTGGTAACTTCCAAACAAAGCAGCCTAGTAGTACATATATTTAAACGTAGGACCGCGACGGTGCCAACTTACCTAAGTGATTATGGTCATGGGACTCCTGTTGTGGAGGATATGGAGTGTAATGTGATTGGTTCGGCAGTGGTACTGGGGTTGTGGGAAGCGATTCCTCCCTTCTGTACACTATGTCAATCGGATCTTGCTCTTGTTTTGCTTCGTGCCGTTCCTCGATTATTTCACCACTAAAAGTTTAAGTTGAGCTTTATTTCTCCACAATCGGCATCACATTCCGAGAGCAATATTTGTTTTAATTAGAACAAGCAAAACTAACCCAACCACTCGCCGCCTAACAGTTGTCACTATGGTCGTCTTTGTTTGTACGGTAACCTCTTCGGCATTGCTAAAAAGTCAGCGGATAAAAAAAAACGTAAATTTGAATAAAATATAAAGTTTGTGAATGGGATTAATACAACTCACGACAGATCGATATGATCAGGAATACCATCAGGTCGTTCTCCTGGTTTCAATGACAACACGACCTCGTTTGTGTCTGTGGAAGGATGATCGAATAGGAATCCCTGAAATCAATAAACGGCCCTTAAAATATATTGTCATATTATGCTTGCTTTAGCTGATAATTATCGAACCAGAGGAAAAGAAAATGTATGTACCAACGATGCACTTACGTCGCTATGTGGCACGAGATGCCCGTTCTCAACAGGCACTATACGCGTCTCAACTGTTTCATCCTCAAACTTCTCCACTTGGTACTGTCGCTCTTTCTTTTCCGGTTTTGTTCCTGGCTCATGTACGCTGTCGTAAATGGGACCATTATGTTGCTGATGAGAATCATAAACAGAATCGTAAGTGTGCTCATTTTTCCATCCAATGGTGTTTGTCGGTCGCATTACAGGCGGAAGTGAACGCCGGGGGAAAGTTCCAGGTTGACCTGTCTTTACTTCTTCCGATGGCGCAGGATGTCGGTAAATTACTGGTCCCGTCTTCATTCCACGATCCTCATCACGATCATGTGGTCGAACAACCGGTCGGCTAACTCCATGTTCCGATTCTGCTGGCGGTGCTGGATGTCTGTACACAGTTCCAGATTGACCAGTCTTCACTTCTTCCGATGGTGCAGGGTGTCGGTAGACTACCCGGCCAGTCTTCATTCCACTGTCCTCATCACGGTCATGTGGTCGATCTACTGGTCGATTAATTCTGTGTTCAGATTCTACTGGCGGTGCTGAATGTCTGTACACAGTTCCAGGTTGACCAGTCTTGACTTCTTCCGATGGCGCAGGGTGTCGGTAAATTACTGGTCCCGTCTTCATTCCACGATCCTCGTTACGGTCATGCGGTCGAACAACCGGTCGGCTAATTCCATGTTCCGATTCTGCTGGCGGTGCTGGATGTCTGTACACAGTTCCAGATTGACCAGTCTTCACTTCTTCCGATGGTGCAGGGTGTCGGTAGACTACCGGGCCAGTCTTCATTCCACTGTCCTCATCACGGTCATGTGGTCGAACTACTGGTCGATTAATTCCATGTTCCGATTCTGCTGGCGGTGCTGGATGTCTGTACACAGTTCCAGGTTGACCTGTCTTGACTTCTTCCGATGGCGCAGGGTGTCGGTAAATTACTGGTCGCGTCTTCGATCCGCGATCCTCATCACGGTCATGTGGTCGAACAACCGGTCGGCTAATTCCATGTTCGGATTCAGCTGGCGGTGCTGGATGTCTGTACACAGTTCCAGGTTGACCAGTCTTGACTGCTTCCGATGGCGCAGGGTGTCGGTAAATTACTGGTCGCGTCTTCGATCCGCGATCCTCATCACGGTCATGCGGTCGAACAACCGGTCGGCTAATTCCATGTTCCGATTCTGCTGGCGGTGCTGGATGTCTGTACACAGTTCCAGATTGACCAGTCTTCACTTCTTCCGATGGTGCAGGGTGTCGGTAGACTACCGGGCCAGTCTTCATTCCACTGTCCTCATCACGGTCGTGTGGTCGAACTACTGGTCGATTAATTCCATGTTCCGATTCTGCTGGCGGTGCTGGATGTCTGTACACAGTTCCAGGTTGACCTGTCTTGACTTCTTCCGATGGCGCAGGGTGTCGGTAAATTACTGGTCGCGTCTTCGATCCGCGATCCTCATCACGGTCATGTGGTCGAACAACCGGTCGGCTAATTCCATGTTCGGATTCAGCTGGCGGTGCTGGATGTCTGTACACAGTTCCAGGTTGACCAGTCTTGACTGCTTCCGATGGCGCAGGATGTCGGTAAATTACTGGTCCCGTCTTCATTCCACGATCCTCATCACGGTCATGTGGTCGAACAACGGGTTGGCTAATTCCATGTTCCGATTCAGCTGGCGGTGCTGGATGTCTGTACACAGTTCCAGGTTGACCAGTCTTGACTTCTTCGGATGGCGCAGGGTGTCGGTAAATTACTGGTCCCGTCTTCATTCCACGGTCCTCATCACGGTCATGTGGTCGAACAACCGGTCGGCTAATTCCATGTTCCGATTCAGCTGGCGGTGCTGGATGTCTGTACATAGTTCCAGGTTGACCAGTCTTGACTTCTTCCGATGGCGCCGGGTGTCGGTAAATTACTGGTCCCGTCTTCATTCCACGATCTTCATCACGATCGTGTGGACGAACTACTGGTCGGTTAATTTTGTGTTCAGATCCTACTGGCGGTGCTGAATGTCTGTACACAGTCCCTTGTTGACCAGTTTTGACTTCTTCCCATGGTGCATGATTTCCTGTCCGTCTACCAATTTGTTCGTCGGAAACTGATGATGGCTGCGCATTCTCGACCATGTTGGTCTCATCGGTGTTCCGTTCTCTTCCTTCGCTTTCTAGAAGCGTGGACATCTGACGTTTCTTCATCAATTCTCGGTGTGCCTGCAAATGTGAGATTTTATTTTTTGTTTTCAACATAATACAACTGTTTTTATTATTCAGCTTTCAAACCAAATGCAATTCATGAATGCTCACCTTAATAAACTCCGGTTCGCTCGATTCCTCCTGAGGAGGAAGCTCTCGCGTGCGTCTTCTCCTAGTGATATCGGAAAGAGAATACATGGATATCGAGAGTTCATTGTGCTCCGTTTCATTTTGCTGGATCTCCATAACGCTTGCCGCATGGCGGATTGCATCCCGGCTCCCGCTTGTTTGAACACTTCCAATTTCATAAGCAGACTGCGGTCGGCCGTGTGATAACTGAATGTGATTGTCAATCTCAGGTTCTGTTTTACCGAGAAGCCTTCCTTCCTCCTTCCCAAGAGACGGTGATGCGTTCGGTAGTTGATAAAAACGGTTGTTGTCTTCTTTGTACAATGGCGATAAATCCACCGAACGTGGACGAGCGTAGGATGTGTTCGATGGATTTGACTGTCTTGCTGGTGTTACTTGGTGTTCACTCGCTGGGCGCTTTACAAAGCTCGGCGTTTCAGTATTTGACGGTGAGGGGTGTCTGTACACCACTGGATCGGTCATTTTCGGAGTTACGTTCTCAGACGTTCGTGGTCGAATGGCCGGTCGCCTGAGCGAAACTTCATCATCCACGATTGGTGACGGATTTTTGTAAACCGTTCCGAACCGTCCTATGCGTGGCTCTTGATTTTGACCATTAGTCTTGTTGACAGTATCCACCACAACTGTTTCCATTTGATCTTCATGCTCTTTGATGTCGTGGTGCCTGCGCATTGCCCCGTTGTGCTCGCTAGAAATATCATTTGTTGGCGCGGCATAATTATCATGTCGGTAAACTGTTCGTCCGCCAATCGTAGAAGTTCGTATTGCTGAAGCAGAATCTCCTACTTGCCGCTTAACAGTCCAAGTGCCTGTTGTCCGTGTGGAACTGATGTTGCTCGAATCAGCAGGCACATTTCGATGAATTCGTGATGCAGGCTGATAGCTGGGTGATTCAGCAATTTCGCTTAACGTTGATTCTTTCGGTTGAACTTCTTCGAGCCTTGGCTTTACGACATCCACCTTGTAGACATTTCCAAGTGATTGACTGCGTTCCCATTGTTTTGGCTGCTCGCAACTGAAAATATTTTTTTTCGTCGGGTGGCAATTGAGAAGGACAACGAAATGTTTTTTTTATATTCTGGCTCAGGTTCCACAGTGGAGCCTTACTGTACATACCTGAACATTTTCCTAATATCCTTGACGAATCCTGGGTAGAAGGACAATTCAGGTGTGGATGGTGACTTGTCGGTGGGCGAACGAGACAAGAGATCCTCTTTGGAAACGTGATAATCTTAATTTGACACTGTATATATATATATGTTGTTGTTTCTATTCAGTAAGCTCAGGTGAAGATGATGGTCCCGTATTTTCTAGATTTTCTGCCCACAATAAACTTTTATTAAAATATAGAAAAAAAATGCAACTCGAAAAAAAGAAAATACCTGCAAAGCGTTGTATATCGCGTACTTCCACTTGCTCATTTTCGAGAATTTCGTTTCCCTCGTGATCTATTCCATTTTCTTGCACAGGCTCGAATCCGTACTTCTCGCTCAGAGACTCTTTTTCTAAAAGAGTCCATTTTTTCCGGGACGTAACATTTCCTGGGTACGTAAGATGATTCAAGGGATCATTGTATTACAATTGTGTATTGATAATGTAAAAAATGAGTTCCACCAAGATGTAAACGACAATAATAGTACCTTCAACGCTTTCGATTTGGTGAACAAGACGCTTGACTCCTGGCACTGTGAAACTGAATCCTTCTCCTTTGGTCCAAGATGTTGGGGTTTTCGGACGGGTTTCCGCCTTGGCGCTAAAAAAGATGTTAGCTTTAACACTTTAACTTATATCAATCAATTGATACATCATCGAATAGCACTGATATAGAGCATTATCGGAACATACCTGACGAATGGAGAATTCTTCGGCAAAACTTCGGTTGTGTCGATCGATTTTCGTTGTTTCTGGAATTCAAACAACGTGATTATTATGCCTTATTCCCACACGACAGAATTGACCAAAACACAATATTGAATTCGGACAAACGTAAAATAAACAGAGTAAAGCAGAAGCCATGCGGTTAGAACTTAAAACAAGCAACGACCGAAGTATAAGGGGAGAGTTTTAATTAATTACTTGCTCAAATAATGAAACATGCGACTGAGAAAACCTTTTTAAAAACATCACTCCGTACTCGTTGTCAAACTTTCAACTTTATTTTTCACCATAGCCGCCTTTGTAAAGCGTAATATAACCTACCGATATTTGAATCGATCCTTTTCCAATACTCTCCTTCCACTGATTATTTCTGCTCATCGATCGAATGGCGTTTGTTGTGTAGATCAGTTCCAAATCCAGGTCTTCTTGGTCATCTACGACTGGAGTGTGCAGCTCCTCGTACTTGTTGCGGTCGTAGTCTATAAAAAAAACCGTCGTTCACACAAGTATTTTCACACCTTGGACCTCGGATTTGGTTTGAATTGGCATCACCCCTCCTAATTAGAAGTCATGTATTACCTCTCTGTTCGGATGAGGTTCTTATTCTTGCTGGTCTTCGGTCGGTCAAAGGCCGATCGACAATCCTCAGTTGCCCTGTTCCATCAATGGAGTTCCTCTTGTCGTATCCGTTTTCCCTCACTGGCATTGGGGACGTCACAGACGTGAGACTTCTAGTGTACGGTCTTTCTAAAATTATGGGTATAGGTGCGCAACAGAGGCCGTTTTCACCAACATGTACTTAGGTTAAGTAAATTTATGAGCCACAACGTTGGATAACAGTTAGATTACGGTGCGCTCTCTTGACTTTGTCTGAAAGCCTTGATGGTGCTCAATATTGGTTATCTCCTGGCAGTGTCACGTGAACTCTATGGTTTGAACGTAAACGGAACAAAGCAGTTGCTTTTTACATGTATAAAATTGCAGCATGAATCTGGAATTGCAGCATAAAATAGCGCTATTTTAAAATTCCACCTATGAAAAGATTACCTTTGGCGTGCGGTTGATCGGTGAAAATTCCTTTCCGCAGCAAGGTCTCATGACTCAATTCACGGGATACTATAAAGAATAATTTGTAAAATTGTGAACAGAAAAATCATTTGCTACAACAAGTATTCTTGTTGTAGCAGGTTAGATCAATGATGTTTGAATATCAACTCGTACTGTAAGTCTAAGGTAGCATCCAATTAAAAATATTCTTTATATATTCAGAAACGCACCCGATCGCTTTTGAATGAGACCCGCAGCGCTTCCAGTGGCAGACTTTGGTCTTGTCGGAGTTGTAATTTGAGCATGTTTTCTCTGGTCATCGTGGATTTCGTCGTAAGCATTTTGGAATCGGTTTTGCTTGCGCTCGATTGTAGGTGACTTTTGCGGAACGGCTTCAAGTTCACGGTGACTGGGTTGTTCACGGATTTCTGTCGCCGGTATTTTCCTGGTTACGGCGCGCGGTGCTGTAAATGCGACATTATTGCTATAGTATTGTGACTTCTTAGTTCCTATAACTACAAATAACATAACCTTTTACGAGGCAACATTGTGTGAGAATTATAAGTATAAGCACGGTATTTTCGTGAGCAATCTTACGTGGTGGGGCTGGAGTTGTCTTTCGACTCGGAATCTCGTAGAAATTTTCGACTGGTGCCTTATGATCTGAAATTATGCGATTTTTTTATTTCACTTTCCGAAAATAAGGGGAAAATTGAATTTTTTTTTTCTTGATTCAAATGAAAAATTCAACAAACTAACCAACAAACAAATAATCTGATTTCACAAGAGCTTACTTGGATGGTGTTTCTCGAGGTGATCGTCAATTTCTTCATAAATATTTTCGTCGTCCTTGTACAGATCCTTCTGAAAGTCGGAATCCTAAAACCAAGTCTGTGAAGTCTAATTTCCCTTTCTAGCTTATGGATTTAAGAGAGAAATAAATGAATCAAATGCAAACGACAAACCTGTGAATGCTGGTATGAAGTGGTTGCAAGAGGGCTGAAACAACATTTATCAGATGTCTAATTAATCTGTTGCAAATTTTTTTGGAAACAGCAGGTTCTAGTTCCAAAAACACTGACCACTCACACTGCGAACAGGCAACTCGGCTAACAGGTTTATGTTTCTGATTGTTGTGAGAAATATTGTTTTTATTCGCCCCCTAAGTCGTACCTCTTCTGTGGGAAGAAATCCTTGGTTCTTGGCTGGTCATCGAGTGGTGTTGTCGGTGGAGTGGGCGTTGTTGGTTCAGCGGCGACCTTCAGCACACGATCATCGCGACCCCGTAACACCTAAAGTGTTATATTTCATCAAGACGATATGCTCAAATTCCATAGTTTGCCCCTTTTTATTGTTTTCTTTCGTTTATCAGCTAAGTGGCCGCAACGATATTAATTGCTGAATTTTTTCCCTGTCTCGTGTGTCTCTATTCACGTGCTTAATGGCTTATTTTCATATTCAGACGTACATTTTCCACAAAGTTCCGCTCATACACAAGCTCGTAAATGTTGTCCTTCTTTGTATCGGCTGCGACGGAATCGTAGACATTATCACGAATTTTTGTCTCCGCGACGGCGTCGTAAATAGGCTAAAAAATATTAGCTTGCAAAGTCCCTTTTTCAGAAAACGTATTAGTAAACTCTTTTTGGAATGTGGAAACAATCGGTGAAAACTTTCTTCAAGAAACTTTCAAAAAGTGTTCAAAAAACGTGTTCAAAAAAAATTTGTTCAAGAAACTATAGCGCGTGGAACGGAACTTCTGTTGTTATATGTGGACATATGTTTTACATATTTTTTCATTGACGACCAAAAATAATCAAACCTGTGAACGACGTGGTTTCTCCTCTGGTACTTCGTCGTACTCGACATCGAGTCCAGTCGGGCGGGAAACCTCACCATGGTGCTGGTGTTTGTAGTCTTTTGGCTTCCGTTTCTCAAAAATATGCTTGTCCTTCGTCCATTGCTCTTCAACCGAAGTTCTCTCAGCTTCTCTGTACGTACTGAAGCTGAGGTCGACCGTTCTTACTGAGGCAGCTTCCTCTACCGTCATCCTGTCCGTCTGTTGAATGCGCTTCTCGGCCTCTTGAAGCGATTTCTGTATTCTCAACGAAAGCTCGTTATCGTATTCGATTTCGAATCCTTTCTTGTGTTCGTGAGAAAGAACAGGGCTGAGTACCCGCTCGAGCATTGGGCTCAGTACCCCTTCAGTTGGACTGAACAGAGATTCTTCACGTGTCAAATCTCGAGAGTCAACGTCGGCATGACCAAGGCTCGATACATTTTGAATATGAGAGTACTCCAACTCTTGTAGGTTTGGTGGGTACTGTGGACTGACTACGCGCTGATCATCACTGGTGCTCTGATTTCGACTTCGTCCGGTGGACTTTTTCCATACAAACTTCTTGCTGTCTTGAATGACGGGCACTGGACTCATGACACGGGCTGGATCAGGAAGATCGCTCTCTTCTTCATCAGGAAGCTGGGGAGCTCGATGGCTTTCGTCCGCTAGTTGGTTGGCAACATCATGGTGATGGAACCCAAAAATATCTCGTTGGTGAACCTGATCATCAACGTGTACATTGTCATAGTGGGAATCTTCCCGCCTCACAACTCCGATAGCCTCCTCTTCCATCGGCTCGTTGACGACCTAAAAGTAAGAAGGTTATGCATCGCATCAAATAGACACGTCTCGGAGCACATCAACCTATTGTTATAAATAATAACAGTGGGTTGTTTGTTGTTCATTCCACTAAGGAACGCAGTATGGTGCACTTTCTTGAGCATATACATGTAACCTAAATAATACGCGTACCTCGACATCGACGGCACTTTCCTCATATTGTTCAGGTGCGATTTCTTCCAGTACATGTCCGGAGATCTTCCTGTGTGCACTCAACGTCTCGTAATATTCCCTAGTATGTTGTTCTTCGTACGCGCTACCTGATTGCTCGTGTAGTGATTCGGTCTGAAAGTACTTGTATTACTTCATATTGCCTGCCTCGAGTTATCAGAAACATAAGCAATATACCATGTTACGGGCTGACTGTCTCCGTCCACTGGCAATGGGTAACGCACAGAATGTAACTCGGAATAATATTTTTGGTAGTTTAATCCTGTTCTATATATTTTTTAATAAGGTAACACAATAATTAAACTTGCCTCTTGTTCGTCTGCATTTATTTCTCTGGATATTTTCCTCAGGAGCGATTGCGCGTCGCCCATGAGTTTTGAAGGGTCTACACTTCCACTGTCGCTAGGGCTTGTCTTGTCCTGATAATGATTTCTTGTAAAGTCTCCTGAACTGCGCGCATCCGTCAAGGGGCTTTCCACAATTGTACTGGCTGTGCTCTCAGCAAAGCTGAATTGTCGTTGTGTATCATGTGTTGTACGCTGCTCTTCCTCGGAAAACGCTGACTCGACGTTAAAATGTCGAGATGTAACGGTGCCGTATAGGCTTGCCGTATCAGCAGAGCTCATCTGATCGACCACTTGAATATTCTTCGGTTCAGAATCATTTCGCGTGAACTTGTCGAGTACATCTTGGAAGTTACTCCTGCTTTCCGGGGAAATTTGTGCATGGGTCACGTGGCTGCTATGATCGTCCTTTCTCAATGAGGACTCTTTGCTTTCTCCCGAAATTGACAGGTTAATATTCACGTCGTCATTGGTGAATCTAAAGTTGTATAATATTATATGAGCAATGATGAGTTACAAGTTACAAGTTACAAACTGCTACAAGCGGACATCCAGCGATATGTTGGCATATCCTCCTGTACCCTGTTTGATGAACAGCTCATCATAAACATGGGGAAAACGAGGCCACTAGGACATGGAAATGGATTAATAGCGTGACTGAAAAAAAATAACCGTCGAGGCGCTGGAGAAGGTGTCGTGTTGTTAATCAATGACAAACGGTTTTCGATATTGTCTGGATCTGTAGGATCAACGTCGGCCAAACTTCTAACAACAAAATTTTCCTCGTCCGATGAGTGATCCTAAATGTAGTTGATTCATTCATTTAAGCTGCATAGTCACAATTAGTCGCAGTTCTTAACTCGTGTGACTAATTGTGCTGGCCAACAGCCAGAAATTTGCTGTTTGCATTGTGAGTTTTTGACTAAGCTGCACGCTGTTTTCCTCAAATTACCTCTTTTTCGAAACTGGACATCTTCTTCAATTTCTTTCCAGTTTTCGAAATTACAGAGTGGATCTTCTCGCCGATAGTTTTTCGGTGTTTGGCCGTCTCCTCATGATCGCTGGTCCCTTCAGGGATGTCGTGTTCTTCATCGGCTGTTGAGGCAGACGTCCTGCGAATTGTGTGCTCCAGAATCAGAGGTCGACGCTGCACGGAGTCCTCAAGTGGTATCGTCTGAAGCTCTCTGTACTCGAGGTAAGCAGAATCTGAAATATTATGGAATGAGTTACATGTAAATAATAATGATATTGCCGGTATTAAGCCGTTACGCTCGAAGTGTAATTGAAATGCAGTGCGAAGTGCGTGCAAATTACATGTAAATCAAAACGTATTTACAAGAATGAAAAACTGACTCGAAGTCTTTCTTTCGTTATGTGTCACGTCAGGTGCGTCCTCCGAATCTCTGCTTGTTCTTGCTAGATATGAATCGGGTAGTTGTCCTCGGTGAACAGGAATTTCTAACACAGAAGCTGTCTCGGAAACGACACTGGTTGGGGAAGAAACCACACTGGTTGGGGAACCCATGCTGGCCGGAGTCCTGTGGATTGATTCCATAATTTCCTTGTTGCGCACTAGTGTGTGGCTCAGGTCCTCTACAGTTCGGCTTTCACTCAGATAAGCTGGTCGACTATTCTTCTCAATTTGCTCAATTTGGACGAATTCATTGTCTGTGATCATTGCATTGTCTATTGTAGCGGTATCGTTGGCTGCCTCATTAATGTCCACCTCATACTCTTCCTCGGCGAATAGCATAGTTTCGGGCTCTTCTTCGAGTCCTTCGTCGTCGCTTCCATTTTCAACGGCATAAATGATATCGGTCTCCACATTGTCAATGATATACGTTGTGTGTGGTGACTTTTCGTCGTATTCAATTGAGGGTCTATCTTGGTCCTTCGTAAGAGGCTGGAGGTCTAATAAGGACGGAGCCTCTCTAGAAACGTTGTTTTCCGACGTGTAGTCGGATGGCGTCTGCTGTGTACTCATCGAGCCGTTCGTGTTATAGGGACTGTAGTGACCGGCCCCATCCAGAATTTCTGGATTTTCCACCGGGTGAGAAATGTGCTCGATAAATAATGATGATTCGGGAATTACTTCAAAATCCGGAGTCGAGCTGTCGATGACACTTGATTGAACTTGTTTGTGTGTTTTTGAACGCGCTTGACGTCGCTCTGTTGGGGACATTACCCACGTTCTCTGGTCCTCTGACTCCCAGACTCTGACCTGTTCTGATGATGCGTTGCTGACTCCACTCATGGCACTTGTGCGCGAAGCACGTTCCAGAGCATTTCTTGTAAATGCGCTAACTTCCTCGTCTTCTGCTGAATTTTCCCTTTCGCGTTTAAATTGGAAAACCATCTGATGGTTTTCTGTTTGATGCCCTTCTGTCGCAAAAGTTTGTGAGGTTTCGCGAGCGGGCGCCTCTCCAGAGAAATCAATGAGATCCTGGTGCTTCCCGTTGCCAGTGTGAGTAATGCTGCCGTCTGAGGTGCCATAGCTGACGTCGTGGTGATCGTCGTCATCAATCTGTAGTGTTCGTCGAGTTCCTCCTGGACTTCTGAGCCCCTCGGAAATGTTTTCCTGTGAAGACTTTACAGTGCTAGTACGCAGTTCACTGTCTGAATAGCTTCTCTCGTAGGCGCTGTCGCTGACTTTCAAGGAATACTGGTTCGCTGTGCCAAGTGGAATATGTGATCTTGGGGGTGATCGTGCCACGGGCGCTCCTTCAACTTCTCGTTGCTCATCCCTCTGTTTCTTCTGCTCAAGTACTCTCACCCATTCGGCGGAAACAAATTTCGGTGATCGATCATCTGGTGACTTCGATGGACGAGGAATTCTCGAATGCGTTGGTGACATGCCATCGAAAATTTCGGTCTTTGATGCTACAGACTTCTCGGCGTTTGACTCCACGGACGATCTGGACGTTCTGCTGGAAGTCGCCTGCGACACACTGGATGTGTTAAATTTCTGAATTAAACTCTGATGTTGCTGTTGACGTTCAATAGAGCCTGTCGATACTCGTGCTCCTGAGTGATGTCTCTGAACGCTCCCCGGCCCATGGTGCGTGTCTGTTTCAAGACCGTGCGAGTGATCGAATTCAGTGTGTTTGGGTGCAGGCTCACCCTTTTCGAGCCCTTGCTCAAAGCTTTTGTGTGCTCGCTTCCCCAGAAGGTGGCCGTCCTCTGTGATTGTGTCCAGGTGTGTGTCGTGGTATGTGTCACTGTGATCGGAACTATCTTTACCAAATCCGGAATCAATTATACGTTCAGGGTCACTCGACCCTGCAATTCGTTCAGTGTGCTGCTCGAATCTGAGCGGAACCCTTTCCGTGAGAATTTGACCGCTGCCTTTGGAAGAGTGCTCCTGCGAGATGGTTTGAGAGACGACTCCGCTTGAGTCACCAACGATGGTCACCTGTAAATGGGTTGATATTAGAAACGAAGTGATGCTTCTGCAGAATAACTAATGTGAGCGCCAAGTTTGCACAATAATACTAGACTGCTAATCATTAGTCCCAAGAAGTCCTACTACCTGCGTCAATGGAGAATAAGGTGACAAACCAACCTCTGTGACTTGCGACTCCTCTTCAGCTCCGTAATCGACGGCCGATTCAAACGTTTGATGTTGGCTTCGCACCGAACCATTATTTTCAACCGATCGATGCTCAGCAGCCGTCGTCGCCGTAGAACGTATACTAAAAGTGTACACACGGGTGTAAGGAATTTCCTGGCTCTCGTTCTGTCATCGTAGGTGAAAACAAGAAAACCACACGGTATATTACTCGGGCGATTGTGATACACTGTGTGGCGACGAGAACATTGCGTTAGCAAACCTACAGACGTAATAAACAAAGACACCGGAGCAACCGGTCAATTCACTACAGCTCAATATGGAAACTAACCTCTGCGTGCGTGAGCTGCTCATTGAGGACGCTTGCGCGTGCTCCTGGAACAACAAAAAAAAGTTAAATCTGATTGAAACATTGAAAAATTTATTGCAATACCACTCCACGGAGGGTTTTTGATCTAACTACCTGTTACAAGTACTGAGTGTATTTTCCGGTCTCAGAAAAGTAATATAAAATTAATACAACCTCTCGCCGACGCCTCTGTTCCATGTAGTCGTCCACTATTGACCGGGATCTTTCTCTTGAGTCGGGTTGTTGCTGAAGTCAAGCATTTCATGTTTATTTAATTGAACACACGTGCTTGGTAAGAAGGGATTAATATATGCTTATTGGTCCTTTCTTACCTAGCATGTGCACATGAATTTTGATCATGAATGACTATGAATGTCTGTACACAATCTACACGAAAAAAATGTTCTAAAGGGGTTACAGTGAATGACTGTAGGTAGGCGCATGAAAATATGTACTTCAGGATGATAAAAATTACAACACAGATGTAAACTTGAATGTGACGTGTTATGTATGAAGCCAATAAGGACATGCAGATCGTGCAATCAAACTATTATCACATTCAGCCAATGCATTAGAAATCCGTCAATCGATAACTAAATGATGCGCATTTGCTGTACAATAAGAAATAAAATAAATAAGATGATTTAATTGGAAGGAACAAGCTGATTGTGATAAAAGGATAGTGTGCAATGTCATGTAAAGAATGTACAAATCGGTTTAGAAAAACAGTTAGAGATTTTTCCTATCATTTGTTAATATACCTTCTTGATTTAATTAATCTTCAATGACTCTTATAAGCTTAACCACGCATGACTCAAACATACTTAACGTCAAAAAGTCTTGTGAATAAAAACTGCAAATTCGGATTGATGTTCGGTTTTGTGTGTGAAGTTTTTGGCGAAAAGACTAGCTTATCACTTAAAGTAAGACAAAAAAGGTCTATTTTAGATAAGACAACTTTGCATTCCAATACAAGCGGAGGGCTATAAATTCAGAAAATCAAAAATAGTTATTCCGACGAGCATATAATACAATATAAATACAGATAAAAAATCCCGATCAAAAGAGTTTGAATAAAATAAAAACCATTTGAATAAGGAACTTGACACAAGAATATGTTGGTTTACAAAGACATACCCTGTTGAAATATGTAGTGTTTCTGGAGAGCGAGATTGCCAAAATATATCGTTCAACGTTGAGTTGATCCGCTAACGCTTGGGCGCGAGCCTGTAAATATAAGTTACTGAATGAATATATTTCAATAACTCCCAATTAACATGCGAAATACCGGCCGGTTGTTGAAACACATCTAGTAGGCCAACAGTCTTATGCAGCTTATGCAAATGACATAAATAAAAAAAAATCGAGCTAATTCGAGCAAATTAGCATAAAAACGTAAGAATTCGGTTGTCCACAATGCGTTTCAAACACCGGCCAGTAGTTCGCTTTAACATGCGGATTCACCCAGCAGACTGACAAATCTAATGAATTGTGAAGTCCTGCCAGTGCCCACCCTAATGAACTTTTTTTATATTAAACTACAAGAAATATACATTTTTTTCATTGAAAAATTGAGCAGCCAATATAATATAGCTAGATGGGCACATCAGAGCTTCGAGTTGTATGGAAGGATATTGTTGGTTGACTCGTGAGCAACAATCTTTCGGGTTCGACATAAAGAGAATAATGCACAATCGGTAGGTTTAAAACTATTTAAAGCGCTCAGTTTTTGAAACGCATCGTGGACAACTGCACCCTTACGTATTTATGCTAATTTGCTCGAATTTAGCTCGACTTTTTATGCTAATTTATATTCATTTGCAAACGCTGCATAAGAATGCTGGTCTATTCGATTTGTTTCAAAAACTGGCCGGTATTTCGCTTCAAGGAAAAAAAGTGGGAAAAATTAATCAGAAAGTGTGGCGATAGTGCTAAACATTGAGAATAATCATTCCAAATTTGGGTGTCAACAAACGCAAGTGCAAGCAATGAAATGTCTATGCAAATATTGGGACACGAATTCTTCGGCAGGGCATGTTGATAAAAAAAAAAATTGTGTGCATACACTTTGCCCTGCTTTGGTTGTCTTTATGTCAGTGTCCTCAGGTAATCAGAAAGTTTTGTTTGACATAAGTACGACATGTGACAGTAAAAAAAGTCAGTGAATATACCTTGAAACTTGTTAGATAACTTTCACAACAGCATTTTCCACACTTACACACAATGCGTTGGTCTTTTTCAGAGAAGTATGACTGTCATGATACATGGACGCTCTCATCTTTAGCTAGCGCCGGAACAATCAGGATTTTCATGGTTCTCACTCTGCAAGTTTTATTGTCCTTCGCCCTGTTTACCCGCGGAAATTTGATTATTTATTTTCGGTGCCAACCTTATCAGCTTCGAGTAGAATGGCTCGTTGCAGTTCCACGCACTTCTTCTTTGAATGGATTATCGATCGATCGAGCAAATTGGCAATCTCGATGATTTTCTGAAAGATCTCATTAATAAAGGAGAAGAGTTTATTTGGTCATTTGTTTGTGTGAACGAAACGAAAATTAGAATATCTAAGAGGCTAGAAAAGGAGAATCGGAGCCCAGTGTTGAGCAAGCGAAGTCGAACAGTATTTCATGATTCTTCAAGATACGTTGCAAACTTTCACCCAAATGTGCTCACTGTTCCTGCACTTTTTTAAAATCCTTGCGCTCAGTCTCGCAGTTTTAGGCGAGCTACGCGCTTAACCATAACCTGTTTATCCTTTTTTGTGGTCTTCTCCATAACTTGTTAAACCTTATGCTTATGGTCCTGCGCTTCTAATTATCATACAACTGGAGAATATTATGTAAACATTTTCTCGCGTCTGGCACAACATATTTGTTTCCTGAGCCTGACCCTTTAACGCTATAATAACCCGTGCCCACACACTTTGCCGCTATTCGTTGTCGGTTCATTGTGGAATTTTGTGCCGTTGATAAGGCGATAGTAAAATCAAATCGGTGATAGACAATCGCTTGTCGACACCGGTTTACAAGCGTTTGGGAACAGTATTTGCCTGTTTTAGGGAACAACAAAGTTCAGAATAAGAGATACAGGGGTTGAACAAGGTTCCACCAAACAACGCAAACATGTAAAATAACCACTTCATACTTTTTTTACTGAGGATTATGAATTATGACTCTACTGTTTTACTGGAGCAATTAAGTGTACAATAGACAATTAAAAAACTTAAGGAAACTGGTAAGATGTAATGTACATAAAAATCGTGGTGTATTAGAGTTTTGTGGTAGGTGTCTAATAATAACCAGATACTAATATTCAACGCTACGTCAGGTAGAGTCGTTTCAACAGGTAATAATGTCGGCCAGTTTTTATGTGTTATTGAAAGAGAGTCGGAGATGATGTAAAGCTCAGGAACTGTCGTTGAAACTTGAAACTCGCATGAAGTATGTGGACAGTTTTTCGTTGTGTAGATCACGTATTTTTGAAGGGTTGCCCAACCCCAGGGCACATATTTGTAACTAACTTTTGGCCGAAAAGAAAAACAGAATATTACACAAAATTTCCCTAATCAGAAAAACTGGGGAAAGTTGTATTAGGATTTGTTTGTTTGTTTGTTTGTTTGCCCGTTCGCTACTATTCATATCCACCAGATCATTACCTCCTCCTCTTGATCGTTATCTCTGAGGTACTCCTCTAGTGCTCGTTCGTCGTCCCCTCTCACTAGCGCCCACGTGTCCGTCGTCATGCCTGAATATGGAATTTTTTAGGAATGATTTAACATCTTTCAGACTTTGCTTACAGCTGTAATTTACAGCAGTCTGCCAGCGTTCTGCTTTTTTTCAAATTTCAATGATTCCGTATTTCATAGTTTTTTTATAGTTTTTCAAATAAAAAGGAGCCTTCTCTAAAGGGTCCGCTCATGCAAAAATATGATGTACACTTCCCAGATTGTTAGACCCCTACAAGAGCTTCCCATCCCATGTTTCCCAAAAATTTCAAATAACTACACAAAAAGTAAAGTAGCGTTGCCGTGCGTGACTGTTCCACTTGTTTTAGGTATAAGTCATACCACATCCATCCAACCTGAACAACGTAACTAAGGGAATAGCGGCAACGAACAACAAATACAATATGCAGAAGAACTGAATATATCATAGAAAAAATCTTGTAGGCCTAGGTCTTGTAGTTCGGCCTTGATCAAATTTAGAACGCCACTGAGCAATTACCAATCCAACGTTAGAAAAATTGAATGGAAAGAACATCGAGGGAAACACTATGCTATTTATGAAGAAATTCAACCGAATTCAAGTCACTACCGAGGAAATGTGTTCTTTTTTAGTTAGTTATAGAATATGAGCTTAGCGAAGCAAAAAGAAAACCGAAACCATAGGAATGTCAAAAAGATGCAAAAATTTGCTCATTATGAACCGGATACGCTGTAAATCTGGCTAGGGAAGGGTCCAAAGTCTTATCACCAAAAAGTGTAATGACATAGGCTATTAATCAATAGGTGGTCGATGCAGAATACTTGTTAGATTATTGCATCACGTAGATTGACTATATGCTAATTCACGTTCTCAACTAAAAACGTTCCAAAGTGAATGCCACACGAGGTCGAATAAAATTTGTGTAAATAAATAAATATTTTACGCTACAAGACCGTGCACCTTGATTCAAGGGGGTTTCAATGCAAAGTTTGTCTATGACATGTTCCGCAGAGGTCCTGAGCAGTAGGCGACGAGTTCCAGGTGACAAATTGCTCGACGTCTTCGGGCTAGGGCATAGATACTTCACGTTGTCCTTCCGTGTTTAGCGTATAACACCTGACCTGGATATATGGACAGCCAGCCGGATATGCATGCTGTGATTTAAATTGATTCCACTCATATCACTTATCAATAATCAATCGATACCTGGGCACAATACGACGGCGGCCACGTTTTTCGGGTCGATCAATAGCGAATAATCAATAATGGTAGTTATGGTGACGTGCGTTCGAATTACAATTCAAGTTAGAAGTAATATTGTCCAATGCGTCTAATCGCGGAAAGTAATATGAGAACTGCTTAAGTGTTATTAACGTTTTTTTGCGAAAAGAACGAGTCAGAAACACTTTTTTAAGAGATAAGAGAGAAAAGATTGTGAGAAGACCATATGCACTTATTGTTAGAGTCGACGCCTTATGATATAAAGTATTTACATTTAGCGCCTTATATAGACAGTACTTCGTATGGACAAACGCGTTACGTTTTGAAACCTAGAAGGCACAGTTCTGGAACAGTTGTTGTCTTTTCTGTTTTACCAAGCGGTGGATCTATGGACTCTTTGCACCTATCCAGAAATACAATATTACGTTCAGTGACAATTTCCAATAAATTCCAAGATAAACTGGTGACAACAGTGAAATATCGCTCCCGTAATATAACACAAAATACTGGTTATCTCTTCCTTTTTTCTCGTTCAGATCGGAGGGACTGTCCCCTTGACGTCAAAGATTTCTATATATGGACAGTAACCGGCGACTTTTTTGGCGAACTGCACCTGACGGCAATACACAGGTCAATGTGTTAAAGGGTCAATGTGTTAGAGTTGTAATTAAAGTGGTATTGCATGTGTAGATGTACTGCGAATTTTCTGTACCGGAAGGGCCCATAATACCAATACCAGATGACCAGTATAAGTTCTGCGTGCCACCTACATGCCGCTTTACAGCTTCAAATTATATGTGGTTTGCATCACGAAGCATTCAAAAGTGCACATACAAAGTCTAACAGCTTCGAGTTTCTCAGTAATATGTTCTTGAAGCATGGTGATGGCTCTATCTTGAGTAAAACATGGGAACCTACCAATGCTCTGGGTCTTTCTGCGTTTCTTGTTGGACTTCATCTTTGAAATACGGAATTTTCTAGATGACGTGTGACTTGGAGACTAGCAAATGTGTAAGCGCGTCAAAATCAATGGCTAGTGTCTTATGTCTAATCAAAAGGCGCGAAACTATATCAATGTCCTTATGTAAACAGAGCAGTACAAGCAATATTTGGGATTTTACGACGGGAATGAGGTGAAAATAAGAAGTGACTAACAATTAGAAAATGTAAGTGTTTCGAAACGGTAATTGTGAAGTTATTTAAGTAAGAAGACATGGCGATTTTTACACATAAAATAACGACAGCGAATTGACGCTATGCCGAACAACTCAGTATTTCAAGATTTGAAGATTTGAAGAAGAACAGATTTGAAGCAGTAAATGCTTTAGGCTTTAGGTGTGGATCTTATTGGTATACTTTTGGAGGTCTAAACGTAAGCCCCTAGTTAGAGGATTTTCTTCCGTCGTCTACACGTGAAATCGTTTCGAATAAGTAGTTGCTTACAATCCGGTGGAAAATCATTTTTATCATTATTATCCTAGATAGAAACATGAAAACTACGCTCAATTTAGCGTAGATTTTCGCTACACGTACACATTATACTTTTACTAATTTCCTCTTTTTGACCATTTCCGTCGACACAATCAGAGACAGGACTGGATTAATGTGGATCAAATAAAATATTATTATAGAAAACGAAGAGTCAGGACGGACTCGAAAACTTAACATGGAAAACAGTAGTTTGTTAGTTTGTTTCAGATTTTGCCTCCGTGTCCTCCCTTCTTTTATCACCGTTCCACATGTCTAATCTGTTTGTTGTGCTTCCGCTTGCGGTCTACTCGCAATTCTGAAATTCAAAAGAAGTTGCAAATTATGTGGTTGGGCATATAATTGCAGTATCGTACAGATTATGCGTCATTACAGAAAAGTATAACCTTTTTTCGTAAGCCTGACCTTTTAGGCTGAAATCTCTGATTTCTGATTCCCGCACTCATACGCGCACTCGAAATGAACCTAAACCTAGCCCGCTACCGTTTTTCTAACCAACCACGGGTTCATTGTTATAGCCGCGTGAGTTAGTTGCTCTCGTCGAATTCTTGCGCCATTATGCGTAGGCAACATACGGCTGAGAATGCAATAGACCTGCAAAACTGGTCATTGGAGTGGACATCGTAATTAGCATTAATCTCGGGCTAGACGTGGCTAGACATTCGGAGAAATTGGGGAATGTTGAGCATCAATGGTATCATAAATCATAAATCATAAAATCTATGACCGTGGATAACATTTTTTTGTTATTTACTTGAAGCAAATACCGGCCGGTTTTTGAAACGCATCTCAAGTACTTGCATTCTTATGCATTTATGCAAAGTGGGGTCTAATTGGGGTCTAGTTTTTATTCTAATTTTTGCTCATTTGCATACGCTGCATAAGCAGGTGTACGCGACGCGTTCCAAAAACCGGCCGGCATTTCGCTTTAAAAAGGTAGCTGCATATATCAAGACTCGATGCAAAACAGATTGCTTAGCATGAAAGTACGGAATTTGTGTAGCTTCGAACTGCTTAGTTAGTGAGCTATCGTAAACGAAGGGTCTCGATCCTTTGCTTCAGCACTGAATGATATTTTAAAGCAATCTTGTCTCCTACGCGTGGCCACCCAATCTACCTAATCTTCTGTATTTTCCACAATTGAAGCATTTATTGTATCTACTTTGGGAAATTTGCACATGATACGCATATCCTGTGTATCCAATGTAAATTTGATGCCGGTAGGTTCGGACGGGCACCAAAAATTTGCACAGTACACATAGGAACTGTGTATCCTATGCAAATTTACCAAAATAGGCACAATACTGCTTTAAAGCAACTAATGTTCCTTGTATACAGTACATTTTAATAGAAAAACATCGCCGATACAATTTGTTTCATAACCAAATATTGTGTACGCTTAAAGCAAAATGCCCTTTGGAAAATTTGCATCTTTATCAGATGCAAATCCTATGTAACCTATGCTAATTTTGTACGATTGCCGTGGACGATCGTACAAAATTAGCATAGGATACATGGGATTTGCTTATCATATGCAAATTTTCCAAAGGGGCTAGCATTTCGCTTTAAAATAAAGAAACAGTGTTAAAAACTTGATAGTTGTACGGATGTGATCAGATGAGACCACATACACCTAATTCCCTTCCAAATGACATAATGCTCAATGTACTCAAGCGGAGGATTGCTGAGAAAGCTGGTCTACTCCATGTGTTTCAGGAACCGGCCGGTATCGCTTAGGATTTATTTTTGTCTCGCTAATGTCTTGTCTCCCCAAAAGCTGATGATCAGTGAGCTGATGGTCAAGCTCAAGAGGACTTGTTTTTGCCGGTGACGTCTGGGCAGAGTTGGGCGAACACCACCTCAACACGTGATTTTTACCTCAGCTACTTATTTCAACTCTCTCTCTCTCGCTCTCTCGCTACCTCTCTATTTCCCTCTGTTCTCTGAACTCTGAACACCCTTCAGGCAACCTCCTTCCCGTTTGATGCTCTCTCTCTCTCTCCCTCTCTCTCTCTCTCCTTCCCTCTCTCTCTCTCTCCCTAATTTTAAATGTTCGCATCCCCAGGATGAGTCGCAAGTATCTTCGACAAGAAACGTCATTGAAGCGCGGAAAAGTGAAAAGTTTCCTTAAGAGTCACTCCACAATAAAATAAGCAGGTCTGCAAGCCTTCCTCCCCTTTATGAGGAGCAGGTTCAGTTCGGATGCCTGCAGCGGAACGTTTCGAAAAATTTCGAAGGTTTCTGGTCTGACGTATTTAAACGTGATATGGTTTGCAAGTTCGCTTGACCGTACTGATACTCCTAATTGTTTCTTGATTCACTTACTGTAAGGCAAATCGTGTAGTGTTACATCAGAATTTCATCAATTATCGGCAATAATTATTCGTAAGTCGTAAGTCATAACTTCCAAAATAGAAATCTTCTTATAAAAGTATTTCCCAGCGTTCTAGCTAGATAGATCATTATTAAAGGGAAATGCCGGCCTGTGTTTGAAACGTATCGCGTAGACCAGCATTCTTATGCAGCTTATGCAAATGAACATAAATTAGAATAAAAAATCGAGGTAAATTTGAGCAAATTAGCATGAATACGTAAGAATTCAGCTATCTACGGTGCGTTTCAAAAACCGGCCGGTATTTCGCTTTAAACACTGCACTTCAAGAGATCAAGAGTCATCGAATATTACATGAGTTCGGTGGCGAAAAGCTCTGCATTGTGGCGTAAGGTTGTCCTATCCTATCCCGCATCCTTTGTTAGTGCGATAGCGCTAACATAGTTTGAGTTTGTTTACTTCGGTTAATTGGGTCAGCAAGCCGCTAGCTTGGCTACTTTTAAGACATTTCTCGTCCCAGACAAGACTTTACTCACATGCAGCTTGATAAGGCACGAGTACCGGTTAGTCTCATTAGAGACAAAACCCAAGAGTTATTTAACGCTCTTACTCAGCCACGCAGCTGTCCCTCATCTGAAAAAGTATTCAATCCATATTTTTTGGAATATAGATGTCTAGTACGAGAAATACATTCTGACGAATGATAACTATTGTAATTTGTGGTATTTACTCTCAATTTTCAAATTTACCTTACCTATCGTGTTATTCTACACTTGTGTAATGACCGAATCAGATTACATGTGAAAGACTAAGTGTAAGTGTAAGTTTTTTGTATTTTTCTTCGCCTTGCCGTCTTTTTCTTGACGATCACTGTCCTGGTTTAGCCAACCAATTGAGGTTTATTTTCATCATTTAATTTTATTGTATAAAAAACCATATCCTGTGTCGCCGAAGTAATAATTCTTTACTTGGCATGTTTTGTTCTTGTTTTCTTTTATATTTCCAACTACTTTCTTTCAGTTATTTGACATCGTCAGCTCCACAATGCAAAATCATAAAGAAATCTTTCGTATATTCCTCTTCTTCTGCTCGTTTGTAAAATTAGGGACAACATGTGTTCTGCGACGCGTCCCACGTAAGTTGAATACAGCCAAAGATTTTGTACATGCGAATATGAAATTTTCTTTATCACATATTAGTAATTTTGGCTTATATGCTTAGCTGGTTGCTGGTAGTTGAATTTGGGTATATGCTTAGGCTGAGAGTTGAAACCTTACAAGTTAATAGCAATAGTCAATATGGGTTGAGGTATTGATAATTTTGCAGTTTTTTTCTAATTCTGACGAAAAGTATATATTCAAATACTGCGAAACCAACCACCCGAACAGCCCTTGTCCGGCGCAATAAGTTAAACATGTATAAGATTCCTTCATAAACTTATGCCAGAACCCAAGTCGTAGTTTTGAACATAATACTGGCCAGAAATACCGTACACACAGAGAAACACAGCAATGTATGTGCTGCGGAACGACATTGTAATTAGATGCGTAGCATACTCTAAAGTTTCTAAAATTTAAGCCCGGCACCTACGACTACAACAACGGCGCCAGGTGGAGGTACGTACACTGACCATATTAAATGTTTTCATAAGATCACTTTCCCCGGCACTCGTACCGTACACCGCACAAGGTACACTAGAGCAAAGCGCTAAGTTTGTAAGTTACTAGCTCGTACGTAGTTCGTACTTCGTACCATACCAATGCACATATTATTTGGCACGTAAATATTTTAAAGCAGCATTGTAACTGCTTTGGGAAATTAACATATGATATGTATATCCTATGTGTCCTATGTAAATTTGTTGCTGGAAGTTTCGAACGGGCAGCAACAATTTGCCTAGGATATATAGGAAAAGCATATCACAAATATCCTAAAGCAGGTATAATACTGCTTTGAGTATAACTGTATAACGAATGCATTTTTGTGTTCGGACGGACATGTTGCGCGCTACGCTGTCTGTATGCTACCTAGGATCTCAACTAACTAATGCACTACTGATAATTGCCTTTGTTTACAATCACAGTTACAACTACAACTACGACTAGGACTACAACTAGGACTACGACTACGACTACGACTACGACTACGACTACGACCACGACCACGACTACGGCTTTGACAACAACTACTGCAGGAGGAGGTACACAGTAGTCGTAGTAAATACTTCCAAAAAGTATGACTACTTCACTTTGCACTATTTCCACCTTACTGACAATGTGGAGAATATGCACTGATTGAAGTTTGAATAGTAAACTAATCAAACCCTACCCCACCCTACTCACTGCTTAATTTTTTTTTCTTTAAAGGATCGCGGTCACCGTTTTGGCCCTTATGTATACATTGTGTTTTTATTATCTTCATAATTTTTAACGCATAGTGTTGGGAAAATGTTTTGCAAGAAATGCGGCAACAGCGAGTAAAATGATGACGAAAAATGTTGTCCTCGAACCAGTACGCACCGTAACCCTAGTAATTGTCCAGCATATGGCCGTGCTGATAATGACTCGACGAATATTATTCCACTAATTAATCGGTCGAGTACCTCGCGGACATTATAACATTGTTTTCTACGGCTAACTGTGGACCTTGGATCGGACGCAACTTTTTTAATCAAGGAATTTCTAGCTGAAAACAGCGTTTTTCGTCGGAATTTTTCCAACACTATGTTTTTCATACTGTGCATTTAATAAAAACACAAAGTATACATAAGGGTCAACACGGTGACCGCGTCCCTTTAAACACTCTCTTAGCATTGATTAATACACGGGCGTATGGATTTTTCTAACACGGACACCTTTTGTGGATTTGGCCAAAACACTTGGGTTCCTAATTTTGTTCTTTTAAAAGTCGCGTGACTGGTTTGCGTTCCCTCGCTTTAACATTTTGTCAGGCTAAAGTCCGACACGCCGATAATTATGCTAGCGTTGCAAAAGAAGGAACTTATAACGCTATTGTGCGTTCCCTAGCGAAGCGCTAATTACGCAACAATAAATGGTTCTCCGGAGAGCTAACGTACATAAGGTGTACTTGAACTTGAAGCTAATGGACTTGAACAATGAAAGCAATTTCTGCAATTCCTAGCGGTAGATGTAGATTCAATTACGAAGTAAAAATGTTGCATGAACATGAGAAATGTAAAACTATCTTATGAAAATTAATCGAAAAGTAATATGTTTAATTAAAGTATGCACGATGTGTCCGGATATAACGAATCAACCGCCTGCAGTAGGGGAAATGGGTACACTAACTGTTACATATGGGTACGTGATTTATTATTATTATTATTATTATTATTATTATTATTATTATTATTATTATTATTATTATTATTATTATTATTATTATTATTATATTATATTATTATTATTATTATATATTATTAGATTAGGGATTATTAGGAGGAGGAGAGGAGGATGATTATTATATTAGGATAGGAGAGGAGGATTTATTGAGGATTAGGAGGAGATTATTATTAGTGATTATTATTAGGATTATTATTATGAGGATTATGAGTATTATTATTATTATTATTATATTATTATTATAGTATATTATATTATTATATATTATATTATTATTATTATTATTATTATTATTATTATTATTATTATTATTATTATTATTATTATTATTATTATTATTATTATTATTATTATTATTTATTATTATTATTATTATTATTATTATTATTATTATTATTATTATTATTATTATTAATAATAATTTCAGCACAAATGCTGCCGGTTGTCGGACAGTAACAGGCGTTTCCTGTGCTGGTGGAGCTTCCAATACCCTAGAATTTTTATACGTAAGTTAATATTAAAAATAAAGACGTATAATTATTCTTAAAAGTATAATTATTCTTTTTTAATGTAGCGACATAACCTAGTCGCAGAGTTTATTGTTTGCATTTTTTTATTTTACGCTTCAAGAGCGTGTATGCACCTTTATTGAAGGGAGTTCAAATACAAGGCTTGCGTATGACACGTTGATTACTTTTAAACCACACAGTGTACTTGACGTTATCTCAACATTGCAAAGCATCCACATCTTTCTTTACACCTGATTCCAGATGGGCGAGTATTTCAATGTACAAACGAGTCAAACGCCTGTAACGTTAATGGACTTCACAATCGTTTGTAAGGCTGACAATACGTATGATTTCGTCTACGAGGGCATACCGGTACGTTATAATTTACCTTCGTAATTTACCACTAGTTTGTTCAGAGGCGATATTCTACCTGAACTTTTCCATCCGGGAATCTCATCTCGAAATAGTCATACAGTAATGAAATAGTATGGAAAAGCGGAGCGCGAGACAATTACGAGATGTAATTCCGAGATATAAAGTTCAGTTAAAATATCGCATCTGGGTGTAGATAATACTACTACATACTTCCATTATAGCCGGTATATGTGTAGTTTAAGTTTATTAGCTTGGGTATTGGACATGGAACAGACACAACATGGAGGAAATTTGTAAGGTGCGCGACACACAATGCCCCCGAAAAAGGTTGGCCGCCTACACCTCGCCTACATCTCGCCGAAAGCGGCTCGAGAGATACAGAAAGGGTGGGCGGCTGGTGCGCCTGGTGTGGGCCCAGTGTAGGCGTAGTGTAGGCTAACTAAAATACGCACGAAAGTTGAAGATCGCCGTACTAAGGCGTTCAGGCCCACATTGGGCCGGTGTAGGCCTCGATGGGTGGGCCGCCACGCCGCCTGGGCCCACCAGATTTTATAGGCCGCCCACCAAAGTTGCGCGTTGTAGAGTTCAGTATTGTACTTTTATCGCAAACTAGCATTCATATGATATACATGTACAATTTAAAAAGTATATTATTCTTCAATAAATAAATGCTACATTTATAGTATAGTACCATGATATAATTATTTTTTTTAGATTGGACCCCCGGTATTTCGATGCGAATTTACCAACTAGTTTTCGCAACATGGTCGGTGTTTTCGCCATTCAAATTGGAAACAATATTTAATTTCTCTGTTTTGTAAAGATTTTGTTAGTTACCATAAGCTCGAATACTGCTGTAATTCATCGCGTGTGCTTATTGTTTGTGGTCAGCTTTTTATTTTTGCAATTTTCATCTAACCAAAAGGACAAACTCATTTTAAAGCGGTTTAACAGCTGATTTTTGAAACTGTGTTTGACGATATATTCCCACGAAGTGTGTGCAAACAACAGCGTGATACTGTGATATGTTTTATATTCATTTGCATACAACATGGGAAAGCAGTTGTGCAACATACGCTTTAAACCCTGATGTTGTACCGTAAAGGGTCGCAGTCACTATAACTTCGTAATTTTTATTCTATTTTCATTAAATATAGGTAAGATAAGGGAGAGAAACCACTGAGAATGGGATTTACCGGATTAAGTAATTGCCCGGATTGCGGGTACTCTGCAGTGATATCATAGTGTTTTATTATTATCCGCCGGAAAAATTGCATATATGTCCCGTCTTCCGGTAAATCCCTTTCTCGGTGATTTCTCTACTGGTACTGACACCGTATTTTTCTTTATATCTTTCTATACTTACTGTACATCGGAAGAAAAATTATGAATTTCTGGTGACTGCTTCCCTGCATATCGGTTATCCAACAACACGTTTTCTGACTGATATAACCGTGCAAAGTTCACCTTACGGGTATTTGTACTTGGAATAGAGCTAGCAATATTATTGTTTGTTTTATTATTATTTCACTTGATATCTTACCAGAACCTATGGTTCCTTTTATTAAACATTGTATTCTCATATATAAGTCAGTATATACCCATGTTATCGTGTTAATCATTGATATTTTAGTTTGCGCTTTATGTATATTTACTAATAAACCCATTTGGTAGAACATACGTATAAACAAGTGCCGTTCTCACAAAAAAAAAAACACACACACTGCTGATAACTTATCTTATTATATAAAAGAGTAACTGTAACGTAATTTGCATACAGCAGATGTGCGTTACGGAAATGCAAATTTTCGACAATGGGTATAAAAAGAGTTTCGCAGCTCAAAATCGAAGTATGCATATGCAATTGTTTCCTATTATGTGAATTTCTTATGATACGTGAGTGTTTGAAACTTTGTATATGAGTATGCCCATGCTAAACCAATCATATTTCCATGTCAGTCGCCTCACAACCCTCAAAAATGACATGACATATGACATACTTTAGAAAACATATAGTTTATAGTTTGCATTTCTGAACTACTGGTCTAAAGAAGCAATAATATTGCGTTCAATACATTTATGAGTCCCCTATAACAATAACAGCACCTCGCCCTGCCTTGCGTTCAGTTTTTATAGTTTGGTGATAATGCGCTTTATAGAGCTCATTAAAATTTAATTAGAATATCACACCTCAGTGTTTTGCCTAATATACACGCAAGGACGCTGAGATTCATCTCTTATTCAAAATCGATATTCGCAACTTGAAAACTCAGAAAAATCAATTTTGCATCGATTTTACAATAGCCTACCCAATTAGCGTCAGTTTCAACGCGTATACAATAAGGTAAGTGACAAATTGTTGTTTAGTTCAAGTTCTATTGTTGGTTTGACGTATGGCAAGCTATGAGCTATGATTATTGATAATGTAAGTCTTTCTAAATAAACGAATAATATATTCCACGTTCTTTTATTCAAGAGTGGTACTGAAGATTGTGGCTTGTTCGACTGCGGTGCTGAGTACAGTTGACGGCTATTTTTCGGTGTCAAAGCGAAATACCGGTCGGTTTTTGGAACACGATTACGCCAGAATTCTTATGAATCCTATGCAAATGACAATAATTAGAATAAAAAACGGAGTTAAATTCGAGCAAATTAACATAAATACGTAATAATTCAGTTGTTCACGATGCGTTTCAAAAACCGGCCGGTGTTTCACTTTCAACTGTTCACTGGTTTCAGACCTACAAGGGAGTTACAGTAGTCATTAGAAAAACACTGTTACTATCAGTCTTATTCTCAATGAGACTGTGAAATGTAATTGAAATTGAAACCGTTTAAAAGCCATTCACATGCCGTATTCACCAACATACAGGGAGCCCTAACTAGGCTCACGAGCGCTCTGAATCTCTTCTGCTTTCGCACTCTTAGCTTCCTGGGGAGGCCAGGGAGGGCTCCCTGCGTGGTGGTGAATACGGCATCTGCTGGTCAATCGCTTGTGTAAGATCAGAAGAAAAGCGCAGGTTTCTCGACTCACAGTGCAAGGCGAATCGAAGAGCGACTATTTTATTATTATTTTATTATTATTTTTTGGTAGAAACTGTAACTTATTCCTTTCAGGGAGAAAATCGAAGAACAGGAAAGTGAGAATTCGCAATGCATTTTCTCGTCTTTTTCAGTTCTTTTGTGCTAATCTTTGGAGTAATGTTGCTGATGATCTACTTTGAGCAAGTGTGAGTTTTAAACCTTTTTTTCCTTTTTTTTTGTATTTTTTTTTTTAATCAGAAATTAAAGCGTTTTTTGTGGGTATGTAGATATGTATCAAATTGTACTTTTGAATTCCATTATGTATTAAGCAAAATACCGGCCGGTTTTTGAAGCACATCGAGTACACCAGCATTCTTATGCAGCTTGAATTAATATAAATTAGAATAAAAAATCGAGCTAAATCGAGCAAATTAGGACAAATCTTTCTGTAAAGGAGAAGAGTTTACTTGGTCTTTTGTTTGTATGCACGAAACGAAATCCTTTCATAAAGAAAATTTTCTATTCACGATTTCGCTGTAAACATTAAAACAAACCGTGACAAACTTCTCCTTTATAAGATCCTCGCTCGATAAGCTAGCGTAGCTCACAGGTGAGCGTTGACTGTGAATCGAGAAATTGTGTGCTGCTGTGGGTTCGAATCCCACCAGCGGCAAAGATTTTGTATGTTCTCTTTCGATTGTGAATAGAAAACTTTCTTTATGAAAGGATTTCATTTCGTTCACACAAACAAAAAAGTAAACTCTTTCTCCTTTATATAATAAGATGGCGCTCTGCTTTCTAAAGGCAGTATTATATATGTGGTTTACAAAACATATAATGGACTGCTGCAATATGTAACAGTTTTAAAAGAACGCGGTCACCGTTTTCTCCCTTATGTAAACTTTTTGTTTTTATAATCTGCATAATATATAAAGAATTATGTTGCAAGAATGTAAAGTATATACATAAGGGCCAAAACGGTGAGCGCGTCTCTTTAAGAGTTTCTTATCTTTAGAACTGAAAGGAAAATAAAGTTGTTTTTAGAGGGCTCACGTCGCACATGACAATTTCGCAAAAATTCAAGAAGATTTGTTTGGGACTCGGCATTTCATTGACTATACTTGGAGGCATCGGATGGTTATATGGATTGTATGAAGAAGTGGAGTTTTTTTTATTTTCCTTAAGTTTATTTATTATTCTATTTTTATTCGAAAAAGAAAGTTTTCAATGCACTAGGACGACCTTGAGACGAGGAATACGTCACGCTAGAAGTGAATCTATGTAAAAATAAAGTTATTGTCTAAAAGTATGTACAAATTTGATTCTGCTGTAGAAACCGAATAAAAATGTCCAACAATGTATAGTGTATCTAGTATCGTACGAGTAGTTACAATTAGTCACAAGTTCAAGCCTTCTTACAAATTGTGAAGTTTACGGTACAAGCAATGAAAAGTTTTATTGTATTTTTTATTTTACAAATCTAGGTCGCGGAGACGGAAACGCTACACAAGAATCCACGACAACGGAAAACCACCATTCGACGACCGGTGATTGAATGATGAACATAAAGTTGATAATAAAACACTTTGATTTATCTTGTTTATTGTTTGATTAATTATTCTTCTGCTTATCTTAGTAGCATTTTCTTATTATTATTCAGCGAATTACCTTGTATTTTAGTAGCAAAAGAAGCTATGAACGGTTTTTCTCTGAGGCCGAATCCAATGACGACATCTCACCAGTGTTTAGAGCCACAATTTGTGTGTGTTTTGAGTTATTCCGGTTCACCTTGCTATTCTGACGGCTCTCAGGCGCGCAGCGCGGACATGCGAATCAGCGTCCGCGGGAAAGAGATTTTTTGCATGAAAAACGCGGATACAGTGAGAAACAATGGCACCCTCTTTTCTGCGTCTCTGCCTTTCCATATTTCCCCGCTGGCGCATTCTATTTCCCGCGGACGCGGATTAGCTGCGCCGCGGTGCACCGCCTGAGAAACGTAGAAGTATTACGCTAATATGCTATAAGTATGCTAATAGCTAGAATTGGTGTATTTAAATTAAACGTGTACTACATTTCCACAGTGGCGCGGTCGCAGAAAAGAAGAAATGCCACCAATTTTTGATATAAAGTCGTCAAGTTCATGTGGGTGATTTTTAGTTACTGTTCCATGTTCCATCTCTCTTACGTGGATGTTAAAAGTGGGCTGCACGACGCGGCTGCACGCGTATAATTGTCCATATTCGTTATCAAATCACTTTACGCGGATAAGCCCTTAGGCACTACTAATGTAGGCGATGCTGACAACATATAATAAGATACTTTATTCACAAATCCATGTAAAAAAAAAGGCAATGTCAAATAAAGTGCTCAGAAGACAGGAAGACGTATAAAAGGTAGGTTTTTATTTTTTTACCCACAAGACAAATATAGATATGTTACGATATGTTACAGCACGGGTCAGCGACCGAAAAGCAGCGACAGAAAGCAATTCACATCCTGAGAATGTAGTGGTGCTTCACGATGCGCTCTCCAGTACAGCGTTACCCGCTGAACATCCAAGCAACGTGATTCACTATCAAGAAGGTATGGATTCCAATTTATTGAAGATGAGCATTTTTCTTTTATTTCAGAAGAATTAATACAACGCAAACGAAACCGATAATATATAATTGACGCTTCAAGAGCGTGATCCCTTATATAGAGGATTATAATTTTGTTATGGATGTTCCATAGAGGACATGAATAGAGACTTTCAGCAGCACGGTATTCTGAAGATCTGAAGTCGTACTGCACAGTGGTCCTTTTTAAAAAGTGATTATTTCAGATGACCAATATGCATTCGAGGGCGATGTGCTGGGCCCATTGTTATGTGCGTTCGTTGGATTTGCCAATATTAGTTATTTCCCGAAAAATATGCGATTGTATGGCGGGGGTGAGTTTTTCGTACTTTGTGTTTTTAAAAAAAAGAAGATTTTATTATATAAAGAGTAACTGTAGCGTGCGCTAGCACTCACGTTACGGAAGTAGAATTCGAGAAATTGTTCCGCTTTAGATATAAAAGAGCGCGATGTATGTTTTATTCGTAAAGATTTTCATACGCGTTCATAAGCCCTGTCTGTATGCGATTCGCACTTGCGAAATGACAAATGCCTGTCCATGTTCGAGTTATGTAAATGACAAGGTCCAGCAGCGATTTTGAATCTAGTTCTATTTCGTCTATTTCAAAATTCGTATACACTTTCGTTGCGGGACTATGTCAAACGCGTCATTCGCATGGGTTACGGTAGGCATTTGACATCATGTAAATGGCCTGAATATGGACAGGCATTTGTCATTTTTCGCAAACATGGACAGGCAAGCATGGGAAAACGCATCAGGCGGCGTAGTGGGCTGGTACGTATATGTAGTGGGTTCTGGACACGAAAACACATACATGGCAACTGAATCTTTATATTTTAGTGTACTACACTATACCCTACTTGTTTTGGATTCTGGTCTACTCGGTACCGGTGGTTTTTATAGAGGTATTTTTGGGGACGCAGTACCCATGTCTAAGCTCGGTGCAGCGCAAAGCAGCATCTCTTACTATGCTATTCGACATACAATAAGCATATTCTATGTTGCCCCCAAGTTTATCGAGATGTTGCGAAGTCTGTCATGCCGATTAGAACCGTTGACACAACCGAACTCTATGACCATTTTCAGCTTCATCTTGCACAGTACACCCAACTGCCAGCCCCGTTAGGGCAAGGCTACTTTGCACCGATATTAAAACGTAAGGCGTTTTATGTTTTCTTGGAAAGAATTATAATAACAGGCCTCTCTGCTTATAACCTGGAAGGCTCAATTACAAAATCCAGGAGTTTTTTTAACTATGATCTCACTATAAATCGCCACTGCTTCTGACCGTGGGCGCTTATGTATTTAAAGCGAAATGCCGGCCGTTTTTTGAAACACATCGCGGACAGCTGAATTCTTACGAAGTTATGCAAAGTTGCTCGAATTTAGCCCGAATTTAATATCAAGGCTTGGTTCACTCGATAAGTGTTCAAAAACCGGCGTTATTTCGCTTAATAATCAGAATCCAATATAACATTTCCGAACATTTGAAACGAGGTAAACCGTGATACATCGAAATAAATTTTGTTTAGCCTTTCTACTCGCCGATTACGTCAGTGTCCTGGTGCGCACCACTCAAACGGTTATACAGATCGCCTTCAGTTTGCTGAATATTTTTCGAATACGAGAAATTTTAAATCACAAATCTTGTGCGAATTCTACGAATATACGTGAGTTTGATAATGTTATTAGCTGAAATAATATAATCCTCGTATGTTTGCGTCACTACGGAGTATTTCAATCATTTCAATGGTTCAATGAAGGAATAAGATTTCCCTCAAGTCGCACGCTCAACCGAAGGCTAAGCCTAAGTCTAGGCCCATTGAAATTAAGTATAAAACCTTACTTTCAGAATGCACTTCCTTACACGATGATTTGGAATGCCTAAATGGTGCTGGAGACCCGATATCCGAATTTCGACCACGGTACATGCATGTGCGTTTCTTTTCTGAAGATTGTCTGTGTGTGCTTGCGTATGTGTGTGTGTGTCTGTGTGTGTTTATGTGTGTGTTGTGTGTGTGTGTGTGTGTGTGTGTGTGTGTGTGTGTGTTTTGCGTTGCCGCATGCGTGAGCAACAATGTGTGGCCGTTAGCATCTACTCAAAGGCCCCTTGCTGAGGGTACGCAGCAAGTTACATACTTTTCTAGCTACATACTTTTCTAATTAGCTTAATTGTTTTCCCTGTTCAGAAAATTCTTCACAATTCGCTTGAACGAGAAATAGATGCCAAGGACCGCTTGCCCATTTCCAATAACGAAATGATTGTAGGTTTTTATTTCAAATTAATAAAATTACGACTTCAGAAACTAGCAATAAGTATGGTGAAGCCAATAGGTATTATTTTCTAGAGTAGTTAAAAAATTGAAAAGCGAAAGTACAGTTTAAGGAACCTTCGAAAGAAAAACCTTCAAAAACCTTCAAACACAGCATGTGCTATAAATACGGAAAATTGAATTTTTTTTAGTGCGAACACAGATGAATCTGCATCATTTTTCAACTACCCCGTAGGTTTTCGATCATTTAATATTATGAGCACATTACTGTGATTTGAAATCGCAAGATGCACTGGTTCCATATTTCAACATCTCCTTCTGGTCCTCAAGCTGAATACCATGTCAAGTTATTGTGCGCATATGCCGCTGCTTTCATAAACGTTTGCGAGGAAGCCACCGCTCTCTTTGCTATTTTCCAAATAAATACAAGAACCTTTTCAGCTTTTCTTTGCATTTTTATCGATGCCAATTCGTTATATTGGTGGGTATTCTCTTTTCAGCTTAACTTTTTTTTTTTTCCACAAAAAAAGAGTAAAAAAAAAAAAAAAAAAAAACTACAAAAAAATGAATAAAAAAAAGAAAAAAAATCGAGCTAATTCGAGCAAACGTGCAAATGGTACGACACGACCATTCGCTGTAGACCTCGCTTTCAAACACCGGCCCCCGGGGTATTTCGACTTTCTAAATATAGTTGCGGTGCATAGTGCGATCCAAACATACGTTTCCACAATAGACGCGTGAATGTGTGGGAGAAGGAAGAGATGAGAGTTAACTTTTTTCATTGTAGAATAGGGCACGAAGGCCGATTCCTCCAGTCGGAGAAGAGCCCGTAAACGGCAAACAATGATCCCTGAAAAACCTCCCATGTTTCAGCCCGTTTTTCGATTGCCCTTCAATTCGTCATATTTTCCTTATTTTTCGGCCTGATCATTCATTTATATGTTGAGGGAAATCATTTAATATCAGAAAAAGAGTTTGCGTATCAGACGATCTATCCAAGAGCGGAGAAACTTTGGGAGACCGATGTAGGAAATTTTTTAAATTATTATATCAAGCTATGTAGAAGCTAGGAAAATGGATGCAACCAGAGACGGAGATAGGGACAGAGAGAGACTAACAGAGAGGGAGAGCGAGAGACTAACAGAGAGAGAGAGTGAGAGTGAGAGAGATAGATGGTTTACTTTCAAGGTAAAACTGTTATAGACTTGGGTTTACGCCGCATCTCATGCAATGATGACAATGTCGCTCGGAAACTCGCATATTTCCTCGATTACAACATATAGTGAAAGGAATTGTTATATTGTGAAGGTGAGGTAAATGCTTAGAAACTTTCATGTTTGGAAACTATGTCTGACATCTGACCGCATGATTTATGTTAGGTTTACATTGAGATATTCCAGCACAAAATCCACAAATGTATTCGTATTGTTGTTATTGTCGTAGACGAAAAATAAATTTAGTGGCTCCTACCCGCCGTCGCATTTTCCTTTCTAATTGAAGTGATGGGCGCGATAATCGCTCTAAGTTTGGAAGAACTTGTGCGAGATTCCACAGCCGGAGCCCTAATGCCTGGGGATCTTGATGAAAGAGGTAGATTTTTTTTTAAATTAATTTTTCGCGTCTCTAAGTATTTTATCTCCGGCTGAAACAACTAAAATATTGTCCACAAAAGCACAACGGCACGTTACTTGAAGCAGTGGATGTTGTATAGGTTAACTCCGACGACTCCGAGGGAAAACTATGTTTTACAGAAAATAATCCCGCATCTAGCGTGGATCTTCTGATAGCGTTGTCTGGTCACTTGTCTGGGAGCTTCGCTATCGCTTACATTCGACGCTATCCACGCTATCAATATTTGAAATATCTGCGTGCCTGGACTGAAATTCCTTACCAGAGTTCGGTCCCGTGCCACTTGCCTGACCTTGGGTCGCATTCCAAGCTCTCAATACTATAGATTGCCTTATAACTGCTAATTTCAGCCACAAAGTACCTCATTGGCACTGTGCCCCAAGTGCTCACATACTTTGAAAATGCCGATCAATGGGTGGTGGTCTACTATGTTGTGCTCACTTTGCTAGGTGTAAACTCGCTGCTAGGTTAGTTTTAATTTTTTTGTTAATTTCGATTTACACATTCGATATATACATCCGATTCGATATACACCAGTACACCATAAATTACATAAATCCGTCAATCAGCTGAAATTCTCTACGAATAAGTAGTAATTAGACTGCACATCTTATTTATAGGATAGCCTATGGCAAGGCCTGACCCATCTTTCTGATATAGGTGGAGAGTTTGGAGGTGGCAGGCACCCAGAGAAAAGCGTATTTTTTTTTTAATTCTTCCAGCTTTTGGTCTTCACACGTTCCAAGTGATCAAGACTGGTATGTGTGGTGGGCATCGAATACCAGCCGCTATTATAAATATCATCCTCATCAACTTGTCGTCTTTTCTGTTTTTGTTTCCAGTAAGTTATTCAGCGGTTAGAACAGCATATATGTAGATTACCACTGCATGGTGTCACGCCGTACATATACCGTGAACTTGGTGCTCACCAACTTCACTCTAAAAGCTTACAATTAGACATGTTTCTGTTTTATTTTAGAACATGGTCCACATGTACGACTGGATGTGGGATATGCAACACTATAGTGTTGTTATACTTCATGCAATCAAGCAGATAGTTATTATTGGATGTTACGGTAGGTCACCTACTGTAGTATAGAGAAGAACTACGGTAGCTGCACTGTAGCGTGTAGCACCGTACTGTAACAAAGTGGTCAAAGGGGGATTAATCAGCTTCACTCGCTTTACGAGCCGAGAGATTGTTCTTTACAGAAAGTAGCAGAACCAAGGGTTAAGCGAAATAAGGCCGGTTTTTTAAATATATCAAATAAATCCTATGCACTACATGCAACCGAGCATAGTTAGAATAAAGGATCGACCCCAAATCGACACCCCACTTTTGTTAGCATATTCATAAAAACATAGAAATACAATTGTTTGAGATGTGTTTCAGAAACCGGCCGTTTGATCGCTTTAACGTTCAGGTTCTCAACAAATCCGTTTTGACGTCTTCGAAATGCTTGACGTGCCAACTACTCGGCTGACATACTTCTACGATTGTGTCACTCGTTTGATATGTCGAATTTACTTCACATTTTCACCAGTGCTCACACTGGTAAGCTCTTGAGTATTGTATGTTCACGAACGAAATCGATGTTTCAATTTTTAAACAGGGGAAAGCTCTAAACTATAACTAAAAAATAAACATTAATGCTAAAATACTCCTTAGTGCTTCAAGAGCGCGCTCCTTTTTTCAAGTGTGGCTGTGCTTTGGCAAACTTCGTAGATAACTTACCGTAACCTCGGCTAATTACTAATTACATAATTACTTTTAATTTTAGTTTTAGTAACCATTAAAACTAAAATTAAAATCAGATTTTGCTCTCCACGTCCATTATGGCCAAGGAGTTTGACGAGTTTCTCGCACTTTCGCCGTTTACTATGGTAGGTAAAATTGGATATTAAATTTGCAAAAGAAGGGATAAAAAGTGGAAACCCCGATTTTATACTTGTCATACCTTTAGTCTAAGCGTCAGCACACCGTCTGTTTGTCTATTGGGCAAAACTTCCGTTGGATGATACCTCCAAAGTGTGCAATATATTCCAAAAAAAGCGTGCCTACTCGTTTTCAAAAACTCTTACATCTCTATATTTAGCCCGATGGATACAAATACGCAGTGATATTTCTTACACCCAACGCTATTATTACAGTGTTCACTTTGGTGATAGTCATGTGCAAATATTGTGTGGGTTTATATTTTGATCAGTTATAATTGCTGGAAAAATACGTATGCGGCGGTTCCTCTATCAGATTTAGAAACAAATAATCAGAAATAGGCCAAGCCAAAAAGTATCCCTAGCCTTTACCTAACTACATACTGGGTCTCACGTACTTACTGAGGTAAATATTTTAGAGTATTAGCGAGCTGTTCCGTGTGCAACCCCAGCTTCCGTCCTACGAACGAATCCGGGTTGGCTTGACGGATTATGTGAGTTTCTGTCGACATGATTAATTTCCCACTCATTGGCTATGACTCCAAAATCATCTGGTACGAAACTTATGAAGCTCGGTTTACTTGTCCAAGGGGTGAAACGCCTCTATTCCATTATTTCACGTGGTAGCATAGTTTGACTTTAACCATCGAAGCTTTAACTTTTCTTTAACTTTAACTTTAACACTTTAACAACTTTAACAATTGACTTTAACCATCGAAACATTGAACACATAAGTATCAAATGTTTCCTATAAAAAAACTATTTTCAGGAAGAAAACCACGCATTCTACGAGATGATGAACCCAGAAGGCATTGCAGCAGAAAAGCGAAGTTCTACAAGATCAATGAAGCATTTGCACGGCGAAAAGGAGGCTTCAACAAAGCGAAGTCGTAAGGATGCTAGGGGATCGACACGGCCTTGGTTCGATCTGCCCTGGCCATCCGTTGCTGCGGCTTCAGCAACGGATGCTGCCACAACAGAGTCTTCGTCTGCAGTCCTTCGAGGCGTGATGAGCGTGGCAAAAGCTAAAAGTGCTGCTTCTAATACAGCAACCACTGAATCTTCCTCTGCGATTCTTCGAGGAGCAAAGGTGAAAAATGTTGCTCCAAATACTGCAGCAACTAGTTCGTCAAACCCCTCTAGAGATAATTGGCTTCAAAAATCGTCGTAGTAGGGAAAAATTGTATCTGACTAATTCAAATTAGGGTAGCTTTCACTTGAAGCCACCAGGGTTCGGCAAATTTATGGCTTACAAAATTCATCTCATTAGATCTCTTTATACTCCATTAGTAAATTTCGTTAATGTAGATTTTTTATTAAATCATTCAATTGTACAACGATACTTTCAAAGCATTTTCTTTATGAAGAGTCATTACTTGTGACGTGTAGTAGTATTTCTGTGCCGAGTGGCCTTTTCTGTATTAAATTCGACTATTAGTATGAGTGTAGCTAACTGTTGACAGTCATACGTGGTAGTTCTTTTGTTTTTCCAGCTTGAATTTTCTCGAAAATAAATCGTGTAAAATGTTGTTCTGTTGTTGGTGTTAACGCAAAATCATGAAATAAACATAATTTCGGCTTAAAGTTAAGCATTTGATAAATAGAGATTCATTTTCCACAGTAAAAGCTATCAAGTGCTGATAGATTGATATGCCGCCATGTCTCTAAATCTACTCGAGTTACCGATTTTTATTTTTAACTTCGTAGTAAATTCCGCGTTATAACTCTTTTTTGTAGTCGGTGTCACAATTTGGCATCTTTTTACCGTACAGTCTGACTCTAGCTTTAGAAGCTCTCGGAAAAAACGTACTTTTTTATTCACGTGCTGCGTCCGACCTCTGCGTTAGATATAAACAGTTTATACGAGGAAAAGACCAAAAAAGACCAACATAAAAGCGGAAATTTGCTGACGACTCAAATTCATCTGTAACAAATGTTTATCCGAGGGATCTTATTGACATTTTGTAAGTTTTTCGTTTTTTTTTATTACACTTTCAACTCATTGTTGCTCGAAATGATGTTTCTAAAATTTCCAAAATTGGGTATTTTACAAAGCGATGCTCACGGTTATGTTAACAAATCTTGTTACTTTGATCGTCTTTAACTTTGGTCTTTAACAGCGTTTATTGTTCAAGTTCTCGTCATCTCCGTCACTGCTGACCTCGTCGCCGTCGGCAATGTCGCTGTAGTTATGCGGCCATGGGCTAGCTTCTCAACTCCTTCGAAACCACTCACCGCACCGATTAATAACTTGTGGTAGGAGGCAATTATTATGCGTACCAGTTTAATTAATCCCGTGTTTATGTGTATTAGGTTAATTTATTGACTGTATAATACTCTAAAATGCGTCGGCAGAGACAGTTCGTTCGGAATTACTGTGGTGGACTATTTGTGGATGAACATGTCTCTAGACTATTATGTGTTTGAATATAAAAAATAAATTGTATAAAGAATCTTACTGAGTCGGTTTGCATCTACTTTTCAAGGTGTGGTGCTACAAAAGATGGACTACCGGCCAAGATAACAAATGCGCGATTTATTCGAGAAACCGACAAGAAGGTTTGTGTTTGAATTTTGTTCTACCCTGAAGTCTTATAATTGAAAAAAAAATGTGGAAATGCATGAAAGGAGTGTTCTGAATTAGCTAACAATAAGATGCATATATAAGAATTTTAGCAAAACTGTCAATATAATATAGCTATCCTCTAAATAATGATTTATGCTTTGCCATGTGCTGTTTGTGTATAGCCCCACGCCCACGCATCCAACTCATTGGACTGCAGACTCGACATCGCATTTAGTAGTGTGTATGGCAGAAAAATAAAAAAATAATTTTAGGTATTCAACACAGAAATCTCCGAGGATGGAGAACGGGCTACTCTTCGTTTTGACGAGCAACCAGTAACATCGGCTGGGAAATACACATGTGAAATTACTGCCGCAGATGGGCTTCACGTTACGGGAAACAGTTTTATTTACGGTAAGAAGTAAGTCATGTTAAGGTTATGTCAGACCCGTCTTCGCAAGAGATCTTCCCGTGCCTGAAATACACGGTCCGGATCTATCAGATTGCATACGATGAAGATATTTTTCCAACTACAAACTACAAGACGAAAAATGAGTCCACAAAAAAGCTCAAAACTTTTTGTTGGTTCGGTTCACTAATATTTTTACTATGTTTGCAGTGGCTCCCGTTCTCATCTTCGAGGACGACGTCAATGTCAAACAAGTGCCCGGTATCAAGGAAAGTCTTGCAAAGGGAGATAAGGTTACGCTCATCGATGGACAAAAGTTAGCGCTAAACTGCCCGGTTTTTGGTTTTCCAGAGCCATTTGTGAGATGGGAAAAGGACGGAGAACCAATTCGTGGGTTTACTTATAATTTTGAATAATAATAATTTATTGACACTATAATATAAGTGTGCATCCTATAAAATGGTATATGATATGATATGAAAAGATATCTACAGTTGCTTTCGACAACCTAGCATTTCTATATAGAGCTTGCTTGGAATTGGAAGTAACTGGAAATTGCAGTGGTTGGCTTGAAAGTACAAAAAAGTAAATCCGCAGCGAAGGGAATCAGTGTTTGCGAATCTCATAATTCGTGTACTCCTACAAGCAACTACTCCCATTTGTATAACCATCGTAACTAAAAAAATGACTTTAGCCTCAACCGCGCACCCTCAGTACGACGGAAATAAGCTGATCATTCCCGTTATGATGACCACTTTTGCTGGAAAATATAGGTGCGTTTTAGTCAGCTGATTTCTCGCAATGTCTGATTGCTTGTTTTTTTTTTCTAACGGCATATCAGCCGTTAGGGCGCATTCGAGATGGACATTTTCCGGAAAAGAAAAGAAAAAAGTGGTTCGACATGGACACCGAGAAAAAAATAATACATGCGAAATAATTGTCGAAAATGCAAATGTATCGTAATTGAAACTAAAATCAATCGATCATTTGCATGTGCATGCGTGGCAATTGCATTCTTTTCAGGTGAAATCCATCTCGAACCAAAAGTTTTCTTTTTCTTTTCCGGAAATGTCCATCTCGAATGCGCCCTTAGTGAAACATATGCTTTTCAGCTGCTTTGTCATGTATGGTATGCTAATTACAAGTGTAGTCTATTACATCTGCATATAATACATGAGAATGTATTTTTCCACCATACGTTTCTCAAAACGTCCATTATGATATGGGTGAACCCATTTGGTGACGTTTCATTGGTTTTTTCGTGGCTCATTTGGGGCCTATTCGTGACGATGTGGTGACCAGTTTTAATCCAACTAGTCGCCAAATGGTCCCGAACCATGTTTTTTTTTCGGTAAAAACCATTTGGAGAAGAGCAACGACGGTTTTTTGTCGTTTTCCTGAGTATCTTGCTTTAGATGTATTGCTGAAAACTCTTTTCCGATGTTCGTTGGAGGACCTTCTATGCCACACGCTGTACACTATGAGAGAATGGTTGATGTACAATTGGTTTAGAAGTTAATTTGTTGACATCGAGTTAATAAAAGTTTATAAACTGTTCATACGTAGTTGAGAAAACACATGAATTAAAACATACACATACACCCAGTTTTACGGACATGATTATAATAATTATTATTATTCATATACATTGTGTGAGTTAATTGTTTATTGTGTATGAGTATGATGTAATTGCTATCTTTTATCTGACTCCTCGTTTTTCCATTTGTCCAATATGCGTTTCACAAACAACGTGGTGGTTTCAGTTTTCACTATTACATAGCTTTATTGGGATATGCTAATATGCAAAGCTTGCGCAAGGTCTGTATGTAAATGTCTGCAATTTTGTAAATAAGTTCCTGCTCCACAAATTTCCAATCTGTTGGAGAATCGGTACAAAAATAAGCGGTAAGAACTTCATTGTTTTACTGCTCTATCGAAATTTTCGAGACCATATGTTGATACTGCGCTGTTCTCATAAATAAATACCTTGCTGCCTTGCTCTCATTGTCAGGCTCAGACACACGAAAAACAGTAGTGTACTGTTCCAAGATATATGCCCCATTTTTGTATGTTATTTTATAGCTTACTATTTAGATATGCACAATGTCATACACTCGCCGAAAAAGAACAATAAGCCTACCGGAAAAACTCCTGGAAAATCGTTAAAATCTTTAAACAAATCGAAAGGTAAGGTAACAGTACTTGACATATGTAAAAGCTTCTTATTTCGCTGTAAGCTTCTTGTCTTGTTCATAACTTCATTACTGCTTGCGGACTTGTTAAGCAGCTTGAGACTACATACAAAACCTTCGGTTTGCAGCTGTTCGATATAATGTTCACAAACCACGTTACAACACCGCTTTAAGATTTGAATACATGTTTATATTTACGAATACTTGCAGAACCGGCTTTCGATCCTACACAGGTGGCAATGTCACCATCGCTATCGGCCACACAATATAACAAGACAACGAAACGTGCCACAGAAGTGCTGTCAAGCAATGTTCTAGCTGAAACACAATCATCGGAACTTATGAAGTTAAAGATCCCGAACAGTGTTGGTTTATTATTTTTTATTGAAAATTTTCATATCGAGATTGAAAATTATTTTTAGTTCAATGTTTTGTCTGTATGAGAACTTAGTAGCTCATTTTTGTTGCGCAAGGTTTTGCCTGAAAATATATTTTACGTTGTATTTAACATCACAGCTAATTGTAAGTAAACAAAGCTTCACGAATTTTTGCGTAGCTTCACGACTGCATTACAGTCTAACGATGAACAAGTAAAACAAAATAATATTTTTTTGAGAAATCCATAAAAAACTAAACTTGTTTAGTTGGAGCGTACCGGAATATCAGCCGAAAACGACATGGATATTGGCGGTGTGTGTTGATTTTTGTGTGCGATTCGCACTTAACTTCCGTGTTTTGAAGCCTATGAGATGGAGAACTACTATGTTCCTCATTCGCATTTTAGCGGTAATCGTAATACCACGTTTCCTCCCAAACAAGCGGGAAACGAGGGATTCGGTTCTTAGTGCGAGCGCTAATTAGGGACCTTGCCGCTAACACAAGGCCTTGCCTAATGTTTAATTGCGGGACATGATTGGCTAATCTGCCAGGAAACATGCGATTTTTCTTATTCCGTGGGATTGGGTGCTAGCATGCCAGGAAACGCGGGATTTATTTTTTTTTCGCGGGAAACGTGCAGTACGAGAACAGAGTATCTTCCTGTGTAATTATCTAACAGCGTGTGAACTTGGCTTTACGAATAACTGTTGCACATCATATGGCCTCTCCATGTTTGCGATTCGCACTTGCGAAAATGACAAATGCCTGTCCATGTTCAAGCCATTTTACATGGATGTCAAATGCCTACCGTAACCCATGCGAATAACGCATTTGACAATGTGCTGCAGCGAAAGTGCATCTATTTGAAATAGATCCATACTGTTTTGAAATAGATCCGTACTAAATCCATAATCGTTGCCGGATGCCATACACTGATTCGAACATGGACATGCGTCATTTTCGCACGTGCGAATCGCATACATGGGGACGCCATAGCCCTATAATATCCATCGTCTATTATCTATATCTTTTACAATAAATGTATTATTAAAGAAATGAAAACAATTTATTCAGGACAAGAAAGAGTGCTTCCAACTGAGCGTCCCAAGAAAAAGCCGAAGAGTATGCGTATGACAAATCGAAATAGGCCTGAAGTCTCACGTGAACTGTCAATAATGACAACCACGAAATCTATCAAAATATCAAAAATGACAACTGAGCCGACAACTGATGATGGTAAGCGAGTACACTTATTTCATAGGTTTACTAAGATACTCCAAGGATATATGTTCTTTTATGTAGTATCACTTTCGACGGAGTCTATGACAGTTGCGAGCGGGTTTTCCACACTGCGATATCCATTTTCCTATGCTTATCATAATTCGCTTCAGAACGGGAGCAGTATTCATACGAGTGGGAACTATTGCCGACGGTGTTAGGAATTTGTTTGGGATTCTCAAATATGGTGCAGTTTCCGAGGAACATGGTCAATGGAGGCGGAAGTGAGATCTTTTTTTAATGAGAGTATTTTTTGAGCGCTGTGTACATCATAGAGAAGCGGGAAGCGGGACGAATAATCTAATTGTTAGCTATCATATCGTCGTTCGTTGTTTCTCACGGTATGCTTTAACTTTAACTAACGTGAGTCCTTACCATGAAATAATTATTTCAGTACTTTATCTAATCGTGTACGCTGCCTGCGGAATTTTCTATTCAATGCCGATGATGTTAATTGAGGTGATTATCTTAGACTTGGATGGACTTCTTAGGACCCTCATTGTGTAGAGAGAAACTACGATTTAGAATTAATAAAGGAATCTTGGAGTTGGGAAGATTTTGCTAACATTTCCGTAATTTTTAGTTTTCACATTATTTAACGGTGAATTCAGTGTATCTTACTTATTATGAATGTTAATCTTTGACACGTACAAAACCTTTTTTCCTGTTAACTGATTATAACTCTTATCCCCCTATTCTTTCAGTCATACATTGGACAATTCACGCAAATGTTCCCGCAGATTGGCCTGCCGCTTATAGCACCAGTGTTGAAGAGTAAGCTTCTTTTATTTGATAATCAGCGGTTAGATGGGGGGGGGGTCATACTTGACGATGTAGTGAATAATTTCTTTTTAGCTCTCAGTTTCTATTCGCATAACACCTATCAAACTTATCAACCCTGGACCTGGTAACGTTCAGCAGGGTTCCTCAGCAGAATGGCCTCCGGGAGGAGACTTAGGGCTAATGTGCCAACTCATGTTACATCAATAGGTAAAAAAACTGGTAGCCGTGTAGCTCTGTAGAAAACTGGTAGCTAGGACCACCACCAGGTAACGAAGAACTGTTAGCTGTGCAAAGCTCTGGTGAAGATCAAAAGTGTTCTCGAGCTGTGCTTCACAGCTTGGAGACGTTATGCTCAAAAAAAAATCGGACAGTTTCATTCTCCAACCAGCTTCCTCATTTCAGTTTTTATCTTCACCGATGCTATGGTGATGGCAGTGGATTTCATCAATTCGTTTAACTATTGGACGTTAAGCATAACCTTCCTAAGACACGTAAATGTGCTGGCACAGCAGAATCAATGTCGCAATGACTCGTCGCTGGGTAATTATATATTTGTTGCGTAAAACAAAGTAGAAGTACTTCTCCTTCTACATGGGAAACTGAAACCACGATATGTGCCCGACCAAGTCCCTCAAATAATCTGGCAAGGATCGGGCACATATCGAGTTTTTTTGGAGAATAATCGGCGTTTTCAAAAATAATCAATCACGTATCGGTTTGTGCACTTGACTGTGATAGCATGATGAAACTATCCAAAAATCACATAAATAATCCGGTGAAACATGTTGATCTTTGGCAAATAAAATCACAAATAAAAACGCCGGTATGTGCCCGATCCGTGTCCGATTATTTGAGGGACTTGATCGGGCGCATATCGGGTTTTTTTCGCAATGAATCGGGCACATATCGTGTTTTCACTTTCCTGTGTAATCGCAATGAGACAACTAAAGTAATTAAAGGAGAAATTTATTCCTAAAAGGAATTAATTCCATGTCTACACAGGATATCATTGTTGACAATCTCTCAAGCTCAAGCACTTGGCCTGTGGGAATGTCTGAAGGCAGATAAAATATAAGAATTTACAGAAAATGAGTTGCATTTTTTTTACCTCATTTGGTTATGATAAAGTGCCGCACAAAAGCCATTTATTTCTTTACTTACAGAATGTTTTTCTTATTTTGGAAGCGACATGTGCGCCAACGAGGGCCGCTTTTACTACAGCGTGAGTGATCTTCAAATTGTGTATGTGCAAACGGTTAGGATAGAAGCTGAGCGATGAAACGTTCAAAACATTTCAATTTTAGAAAATGTGCCTCTCTCCCGAGCACAGCTTATTCCTCATGCCAAATGTACCACGGCTATCCATGATCGAATTTGTGAAGTGAGTATGTTTATAATGGGGTTTATCCTGAAAATTTACCGTATTTTGGAACTACACCAGAATATTTGTTTAATTTTTCATATTATATATGCAGGCTTCGTACAAAATATGGTAGTATTGACAGAATCACACCGAATTTTTGGGATACTGTAGGCCCCATGTTATGGAGCTATTTCTGTGTTGAGAAATTTAAAAAAAAAACCTGTTTGTACTGTATGCGTACAATTCTCGTGTGTCTACCGAGATAATAATTGCGTCGTTTTCAGACGAAATTTGTACAAAACATCACAGGATATTTCGCACTTCGGCGGTTTTAACTTCGAAGTGAGTAGTATTGCTTTCCATATGTGTCAAAGTAATTCGTCAAGCGAACTTCCCACGCTGTTAGATAAATACACAGGAAGATAGTTCTCCATGATATTTTTCACAAACCGGACGTTATGTCGTTTTATTTTTTTCTGTACCCACCGGACTACGGTATTCACAACAACAAACAAAACTTAGTTTAGAAAATGCTTTTCTCCTTCGCGTGTCTGATTCTTCTGGCAGGAATTCTCTCGCTACAAATACAACATTATGGTGAGAGGATCGATATAGACCCGATATAGACCTTGTCATTATTTTGTTTATGCTACCAGAGCATGCACCTTTATTCAAGGGGGTTCAAATTCAACGTTTTTTTGCGTATGACATGTTCCGCAGAGGTCCTGAGCACAGGCGACGAGTTCCAGATGACAAACAGACAAACTGTTCGACGTCTTCGCGCTAGGTCCATTATAGAACCTTTAGGTTTTTCCCACACTTTTGAAGGTTAAATCATAATAAATCTTCAAGAGCGTGCTCTTTGTTCACGGTGGATTCTGTACCGTGTTCAAGTACGGTTTTCATAGCTTCTATAGATTTATGTTTTTCTGCTGTGGGTAGTTCGTCAAAAAAATTTCAGCCCGGATTCAAGCCGTGTTGCTATTTTGCCTTATTTCCTCCATGTTTCTGTTCGTTTGTTTGCTGTTCGCTGGAAAACCGACGTTTGAAGGAAGTCCGTCGGTTTACGAAGTGTTATACCCTCGTCCGATTCAGCTCTTGCATGTGGCTGTAAGTTTTTACTTTAGGATCGTTTTTTTTTTCGGGCATGTATGCTGTTTCGTCTACACTTCTTTTTTTTTCCAAAATTTTCCAAAATGTACTGTGAAATTCTGGAGAAAGAAAACGTTATTTTTTAATAAGAAAAAATGATACCAAATGTGGTAAATCTACTTGTGAAAGACACTTTTTGCCGTTTTAGATGGCGTTTTGCAATAAAATAACTTCTAGACTTATAGAAACACAAAAAAAATTATTTAGACTTGGACTAGCGCACTGGAGCACTGTGTATTTTCCATCGGTGTTGGTCAGTCGGCAGTCACAGCATTTTCGGTTTATAATCGAGATGGGACTTATGCCGCTAAGGTAGGGAAACGATAAGAATATTTAGCTTCTGGTTAAACTTATGACTAACCTATCCGCGCTATCTTTCTAGCTCACCCGATAGAAGTTTCAAATATTGGTGTTTATGAGCTCCACACCAAATAAAGTGTGTTCATTACTCCGAATTTAGAAATTGGTAGTCGCAATTTTTTGAACGCAACTTCAATGTTTAGTCTAATTTTAAGGTGGAGACAGTTTTCAGTATATCTCCGTTGCCTTCTTGATCGACACTTTCTTTGGTATACTGGGATGCTTGGTGGCTGCGGTGGTTGCAGACATTTTGAAAGCGACAACGCATTTTGACATTGGCTTCGAGACTCAAGCGTTTGGAGGTGAGGTATAATTTGTTACCAGCGACGGTACCACTGCTTGGATTAAACGGTACCAGTGTCGAGGAATGGTAGATGTGGTTAGCTAGCGAGTTCTGCCTTGATCTACATCGGCAAGGAATGGTAGCTGTGGTTAACTAGCGAGTTCTGCCCCGATCAACAGAAGTTAGTTAAAGGGACAGGCCCATCAAAATAAACATATATTTACGATTTCATGTTATTTTTTATTAGCAGCGTTTATTACAATATATACACACTAATTTTTATCCACATTCACCCCGGGGAACTTTTTTTACGACGGGCCCAACTCATAAGGGTACCGTAGTTGCATCAATTTAGTCCTAATAATTCTTTTACTTCGCGTATGTTATAACACAGTTGCAAAACTACGCATGAGAGAGTGTGTTCAATAAAGAGAGCCAGAGAAAAAGACCGAGAGAGCAGACAACAAGAGCGGATAGACAACGAGAGGAAGGGCCAGGCAACGGTATACATTTGCGGATGCGCTCGTCGGAAAAAGTTCCCCGGGGTGAATGTCGATAAAATTTGGTTTGCATATATTGTAATAAACACTTTTAATAAAAATTAAGACGAAATCGTAAATATAGGTTTACTTTGATGGGCCTGTCCCTTTAAGTCCTTATGACACAAGAGAGATTCATAACGTTGTTTTCTCTATTTTTCAACAAAATGAACCAGGTGAACCTTTAGACACTGAATATATATTTGGCGCCGTTCTCCAAGTGTTATCCTACTACAAGAGTGCGACGCTTTTGATCGTATTTTGGCTGGTTACTGTACTTTTACTTGGAACAAACTTATCAATTGGTGGGCGGTTTTGCAGTGTTTGTATGCGAGAAATGTAGGAGTCAAAATTTCATGGACTAAATGTGCTACAAAAGGCATTAGCATGCACACAATGTCTGAAGTGTAGCTTACTGATACCACCATGGTAAAATTCCCGGTATGCGACAGGGGTCAAAATTCCCGGTATGGGCATGCAACAGGGGTCCCATACCATACATACTACTTTACTACGCCATACTTCATATTTTTGACTAGTAGCACTTGTGCCCTTTATTATAGATTTTCCTTTTAATATACTAATAAACGCAGTTCAGCCAGACAATTTCCCGTGGTACAATTTGTGCAAGCCGCGCTCAGTGGCACCAGGAAAAAGTGGAGGTGCTCCATTATCACCAACATATCTTTCCTGTTCCTCATCTTACCATTCATGTTTGAGGTTGGTACATCCAGAAGTTTAACTCTCCTCCTCTCTCTCTCTCTCTCTCTCTCTCTCACTCTATCTCTGGGCCCTCTTCCTCTGCGACTCTCTCCTCCTCCCTCGATGTTATAATTCTTGTCGATAAATAATAATAATTTATTACGCACACATACAATTCATGAGAAAAATATATGCAACGTACATAAACAAAGAGCTCCTGTTAGTTCTCATGATCTTTTCTCATAACCGCATGTTTGACAAGGTTTCGAAGCATCATTGCCGATTTAGTGGCGTTTTTAAAGTGCCATTTAGAGGTGAAAATCTAAGTTTTTCAGAACAACGCCCACATTATTGCGTGGTTGGCCGAAAGTCGACGCTCAATAAATATGATCGGATTTGCGTGTAAGCAACTGGTTATCATTGGATGTTACGGTAGGTCTTTTTTTGTGTTATGGTAGTGTCACACAGTAGTGTCACACATGGTTACGGTGTGTCACACGGTAGTGTCACACATGGTTACGGTGTGTCACACGGTAGTGTCACACATGGTTACGGTGTGTCACACGGTAGTGTGGTAGTGTCACACATGGTTACGGTGTGTCACACGGTAGTGTCGCGCAAAGCTGCTCATGCAAGGTGATTCTGTGGCGAACAATATACTAATATACACTTGTTGTTGGGACATTGGAGGAAAGATTCACTTTTATAATAAAAAAAAAGAGAAACACCGGCCAGTATTTGAAACGCATCGAGTACAAAACCATTCTTATGCAACTTATGCAAATAAACATAAAGCTGAATGAAAAATCGAGTTACATTCGAACAAATTAGCATAAATATGTAAGGATTCAGTTTTACGCGGTGCGTTTTAAAAACCGACTGGTATTTCGTTTTAATTTTACTTAAAAATATCGTTGTTCAAGAGTGGAAGGATGACATTGGAATAACTATGTTTATTAAACTTGCAGGAGCGGCACAAGTGCGCTACGATCTCTTCTTTATGTTAAACGAACCGGAAACAATTTGTGACAAAATTTGGGGAGCTTTGACGGATTTCTTCATCTACGTCTACTTTAAGATCACACCGTTGTTGACGCTGGTAAGATGTGGTGGCTTGGAAGGAGTGGAATCTTAGATACTTTCCCACAGCTATTTACAAAGCGATGCGCGTTCTAGTTGTACCAGCAGCGTGAACCTCCTTAGTGATCAGACGAGTGGACAGGCCGCCCACATGGCCATGTTCAAATTATGAAAATATTTTAAATTTGTTAATATTTCAAGAATTTGTTAATAATTCTCTGAAGAACACGAAAAGCAAGCGAAACGAATGCCAAATCAGAAAAAGTATCGGATGCAATCTGATTCCTATGTTCTATGTTTTCGTACCGCCATAAAGTTCCTCAATAAATATAAATATCAACCATTTCAGTTTTTATTGGCAACAATGCTGGTGAAGACAACGGATGGATATAATCTATTTCCATATGTAAGCCTAATCTGAATTATTGCTTTTTTTGTTAAACTTTCAACGCTGAGCAGTCTCCACGTGGTGAACAAAATGTCGATGTTTGCGACAATTGTATTATATTTTTTTAAACTTTTCAGCTTGAGCTGGGCACATATCGTTTAGTTTAGATTTCAAAAGGCAAAATACATTAATTAAATTAATTTTAGTTCAACACTCATCCAGTTCTCGCAAGAATTTGCAATCCACTGACATTATTTGCCATCGTGGCTGCCATATATGTCATTGGTGAAAGATTGTACCAAGGGAAAATGGTACGGTTTCTTTCTTTCTGTTACGGCCAATCAATAAAACAATCGATCGATAAACCCATCAATTTGCTGTAGACAAGTGTTATCTACTCATTCTGAAAATACAACAACAAAGCCTGCAGTTAATTACAGTATTGTTGTCTTCGTCATTAACCTTCCACATTATCTATAGATATAATTGTTTGGACGAAATGTCAGTTTGCAGTTTATTTCGACGCCCACCTTAAGTGAGTAATGAGGCGATGTATTTCATATATAAATTTTACAGAGCTTACTCGACTTCTTCCGAGTTCAACCCCGCCTTCCTTCGTACAGGAGAATACAAGAAACGGCCGATCAGTTGGTCAGCTTATTAAATTTATAATGTCCTCAACCAGTGTGATTCTATAGAGACTTTAGAAAAATAAGGGATGCGCCAAACGGGAGCCAAGTGCGAGCATGAGAGATTTCTCGCGCACGTGTGGCACGTTACTGGTTCATTCACGCTATGAACTGATTTCGAGCTAGTTAAACACAATCAACTGCATCCATCAAGAATTTACTTTCAAAACCTGTAGCATATTTCTAGAAAATAGTTTTTTGTTCAGGACTTACATCGCTTCCGGACGCTGGTCACGGAGGACTTTGAAAATAAGTCACTATCGAACAAACTTGATGATACGCAAGATAGTCTGCCTTAGTAGGTTCCATCTCCGTTTACTGGAACAGTCTTATTTGAATTACTTTTTTTAACTCCCACCTCAATAGTAACATTTTTCCATTGGGTATCCATCAAAGGTAGTTGTTTATGCAAAGGTAGTTGTTTATGTTAGTGTTTTTTGACGATACACTATACTATACATAGGCAGTTGATTATTTTTTGCCGGATTCATCAATAGAGGCGCTAACGGGGTTCCATCAGTAAAGGCGCTAACGGGTAGATAGTAGATCCTAGTCATTAGCTTAGGTAATAGGGTGCTTGCCACTTTAATTTGTATGTATTATTTTTTGACGTAAAAAGTGATCATCTTCGATAACAATTTAATCCGTACATTTAACCAATATGGCAACTGAAACACCATTTTTGATAGAGTAGAAAGACACGTGGTATTTGAAGCTCAATGCTGCGAAAATTTTGCTTGACAATCCGCGTTCTGTGACGCTTTAAAAAAATATTTGCCGTCTCTTTTTACATAGCTTCTTTATATTTTATTCGTTTGTCTTCGTAAGGTGGTTGTCACTTTAGTCTAGGGATGTATGATACATCTAGCACATAAAACTAAAATAAAGAGATGTCTAAAGTTTGTTGTTTATCTTTCAGTTTTGATTTTTGTGAATTTTGAATGTGGACCCTAACCATTGAATGATTTAATATGTCGTATGGTGTGAAGTTTTATTTACATATTTTTGAACGTGTGGGGTGACGCAAACGCCCAGAAACTTTGTGTAGTCCTCTACGAAGACTTGCTATTCACAAATTGACAAATAGTTTTTCAAATGTACAGGAATCGTCAACAGGAAAGTTTGGCAGACAAAACTGACAATACAATAAATTTATGGAGGCATAGGAGATAATATTTATTCCCACAAACAGCGTAGAAAGCTCAACAATTTTTAGTTATTACACTCCCGCAACCTATAGACATTTACACAATGCTAAACATCAGCTATTTGAATAAGGACAAAATTACGGTAGCTTGAGTGCGTGAGAAAGCTTCGCATAAACCTACACCTAACCAAACAGAAGCAATTGTTTCTTACAAGAAAAGTCGAATGTCCACCCAGCGATTTTAAGTATGAGAAAATAGTTCAATACAGTAAGGAAGATAATCAAAAACAACGCGACAACGGGCAACACAAAGAACTGCAAACATCACGATTAAAGGATCGCAGTCACTCCAAAATCATCATTTTGCTTCGAGTTTACTTGAATTTAGTAAAGAATAAAGAGAAATACTTTATCAAAACCGAATAATTTGAATTCCAACGCAGGGGGTGAACAAGTAGAAAAGTAGTTCTACTTAACTACCGCGGGATTATGAAACGCGTAGTGATATGCCTGCAGACCCTTGCAGTATATGTAAAGATATAATATGCAGATATTTGTCGAAATAATTTGCATAATCCCGATCGGGAAGCAGCTGTTTGAACACGTTTCGTGATCCTGCGGTAGTTAAGTAGAACTACTTTTCTACTTGTTCACTCCCCGAGTTGGAATTCAAATTATTAGGTTTTGGTAAAGTATTTGTCTCTATTCTTTACAAAATACAAATAAACTCGAAGAAAAACGATGATTTTGTAGTGACTGCGTTCCTTTAAAGGTTTTTTTTAGTGATTTTCAATAAAATGAATTAACAATACTCATCCATCGAGCATTATATGCTGTTTTTCCAGTCCTCATAATGCCTTCGCAAATTATCTGAAAATAAAATAAAAATAAAAATAAACGATGAGAAACAATAGTGCGCTGCTGTCATCAGGAGCGCGCTCCTTTGTGCAAGCTTGTTTAAGCACTTTAAAGCTTCTGCATGCAACTTGTGTATCGCAGCGTGTATATCTGTCTGTTTGTTTGTAAGAAGGTTCACGCCATGAAAATATTTCAGGGCCTTTGTGTAAGTGACTAAAGTATGCGTTTTCGCGCTATCTCATTATATAAAGTGTTTGATTGTTTGTATGTTTGGATGGTATGCGTTACGCCTGGATGATGCGCGTTCATGATCCCATTTTTTATTGATACCGTCTGCATGCAGTTAAAAGTATTGGAAAGGCGGAGCCGCGTGTTATTCCAAAAACCTTGCAAGATACATTTCAATAAGTATTCAATCTTAATCGATAATGGGAAGTTGCTTGATGGCGGCGTTATTATTTACAGTGAAATACCGGCCGGTTTTTGAAACGCATAGTGATCAACTGAATTCTTACCTATTTATGTTAATTTGCTCGAATGCAGCTCGATTTTTTATTCTAATTTATTTTCATTTTTGCATAAACTGCATAAAAATGCAGGTGTCCACGATGCGTTTCTAAAACCGACCGGTATTTTGCTTTAAAAAAAGTGCCAACCATATTTCCTTGCTCGCTTGCAAGCTCTTTCCAATCTCTCCAATTGAGCACATTCCGCCGCATATTTGAAATTAATGTAGATCATCGAACAGGCCCCGGTGACGATCAAGAATAGGATCGCGTGACGGAAGTATATCAGCACCCAATCGAGCTCGTATCTTTCCACTGGAATTTTAATTTTATTTTTCCTAATACTAAGCTGTTCGTGGTTTTATGATGATGATGATCTTAGCATTTAAAGGGACAGGCCCATCAAAATAAACCTATATTTACGATACGTTCATAATGACTATCAAGCATTTTATTACAATACCAGTCGGCTCACGCTGCCTGAGGCGACGAACATGGAAATATGATTGGTTTAGCATGGGCATACTTATATAAAAAGCTTCAAACGTATCATAAGAAATTCACACAATAGGAAACAATTGCATATGCATACTTCGATAGTGAGCTGCGAAACTTTTTTTATACCCGAACACGAAATTTGCATTTCGTAACGCACATCCGTATGCAAATTAGGCTACAGTTACTCTTTTATATAATAAGATATACAAACTAAATTTCACCATTATTCGCCCTAGACAACTTTTTTCCAATGCGCTCCACGCATATGTATACCATAAAACTGCAGATTTCAAAGCTATATATGCAAATTTTAATCGCATTATAATTTCACGATAAATTTGCATTGACGACAAGGATATTTGCGGCTTTACGGTATACATTTGATCTGAGCGCATCGGAAAAAAGTTTCCCATGGCAAATAAATGAGAAAAATTTAGTTTGCATATATTGTAATAAAAATGCTTGATAGTCACTATGGACGCATCGTAAATATAGGTTTACTTTGATGGGCCTGTCCCTTTAAAGCGAGATATTGAAACGCATCGTGGACAACTTCATTCCTATGTATTTATGCACAGTGGGGTCTAATTGGGGTCTATGTTTTATGCTAAATTATGCTCATTTGCATATGACGCATAAGAATGTTGGTGTGCTCGATTGTCAGAAGGCACTTATGAGTACAAAAATAGTAGACATTATTCAATATTATATGTTCTTGTAAAAAAAACAAAAACTTAATTTGTTAGCTTTGTAAACTCACGGGACAGGGAGATAACTCCAACTCGAAAGCATGTGTTCGGAATTAGAATTTCAACACTTCCCTCTGCGATTATCGAATTCTTGAACCTGTCGACATACTTCCTATCGAGAGTCTTGTAGTGGAATTCTACTCTGAAAGTTTTTATTGTTAAAGCGAGGTAACAGCCGGTTTTTGAAACTCACGGTGGACAAACGTGTTTATGCTAATTTTCTCGAATATAGCTCGATTTTTATCCTTATGCATGTGAGTACGCTGTAAGAGCATAATAATGCCGGTTTCGCTTTAAGAAACTACTCGAACTGCGCTACATTATAGATAATACCTTTTTACATTCTTTGTAATTTTGTATTCAATGTTTCCGTATCTCTTACAATATTGATTTGTTTTCTAAAGCTCGTTTGCTGGTCTACAGGTCTACACCAGGCGGGATCGAACGTGACAACTATTACTTGTGTGGTCAACACTGCCTTGTTCACAATGCTCGGCTAACTATCTTTGTTCGATGCCCCAGCATTTCCGCTTACCTTTACACATGTACCTTATATTCCTTATTACCGTTTTTCTGTCTTAACTGTATTTATTGTCTTAATTATGTATGTTTGTGCGCACCTTTGTGGTGTTATAAATTATTATTATTATTATTAAATACCATCCCCCTGAACTACCGATCCGACGTGTGTGTCAACCTCACCGACTGGTCCCCTGGTCCATACCCATCAATCAATACTGGCAAGCAATTAAGACATGGGAAATTAAACAATTAAACAAACAACTCATGTATAGCAAACCTTACACGCGTAGTACCGTTCACCGTCTTTCTTTCCTTCATGTACGTGACAACCTTGTCGCCAGGGTAACATCTACACCCCCACGGCCCGATTTGCGAAAAATCCAGGCGAAATCGCTCATTTCTTTCGAGCTGAATGTTAAAGCGAAATGCTAGCCCCTTTGGAAAATTTGCATATGATAAGCAAATCCTATATATCCTATGCTAATTTTGTACAATAGACGGCAATCGTACAAAATTAGCAAAGGATACATAGGATTTGCTTATCATGTGCAAATTTTCCAAAAGGGCTAGCAATTCGCTTTAAAGTTAGGAGGTGTTTGCTTTATTTTTGGCTTACTCTTTAAATTATTAAACTATTAATTATATCTTCATCATTTGGCCTAGTGCGCTGTGCTCATATTAAAATTGTCGAATAACCATGCAAACATCAGCACCCCATTCGCCTAAAGTTGTAACACAAGCCCATAGCCCTAACGAATCTTGGCGTGCAAGCCGCGTGAGAACGACGAGCAAAGTGCATTTGGCAATGTGGTGGCGAAGAAAAATGCACGCGGTGTGGGAATGGAGTGCAATTTGAGCGCCGATATCACGCCGCTTGCACGCAAAAAGCCTGCGGCGAAAATGCGTGAGTGCGGCGTACAAGCGGCAACTTTACGGCTTTACGGTGTACAAGCGGCGTGGTTTTTGAGACAACCTACAAAGGCGTCCCACTTTTTCGCACGCTAATCTTTGCAAACTTTAGGAAGGTTTTTTTCTAAGTTAATTTAACTTATCCTTACATACATAGAGCACAGGCACAGCGCATGATACTGTATGAATGATGCGAATAAACTTCTTTTACCCGATTGCTAGTCGACTACAGTACCAATGGTGGTTCCTTATTTAGTTATATGTACATTGATTTCTCTTCATCTTATTATTTGCTGCGCATTTCGATGTTATTTAATTAATTAAAAAACAAACATACGTTTAGAAGCAATCGCATTGGATTCAAGTCTTTTGTGTCGAAAAACACCTTTTCGTACTTGGACATGGTTCGATTGACGGTAGATACTAAAAGGAGCCTTTTTGATCACGCAACTTGCTCAAGCTGGCTCAAGCTCAAGCTGCTGAAGACGGATAAGGTATTTATGGTAAGGTAAGGTTTTGAGGTGCATGTTTATTGGAACCTAACACCGCCATCTTTCGATAAAAAAGGACGAAATTGTAAGCATACAATTAGATCTCGTTAGCCTCATCTTTTAAAGCAGTATTGTACCCACTTTGGAAAAATTTTCATACGATACGCATGTCCTATGTAAATTTGGTGCTGGAAGCTTGACGAGCGGGCAAAAAATTGCATAGGGTGCACGGATCATTGATCATATGCAAATTTCCCAAAGTAGGTGCAATACGGCTTTGAGTGTTGAACCTGAACCGTACAGCTATTGTAAGGGCGCATTCGAGATGGACATTTCCGGAAAAGAAAAGAAAAAAAAGTGGTTCGAGATGGACACCGAGAAAAAAAATACATGCAAAATAATTGTCGAATATGCAAAAGTACCGTAATTGGAACTAAAATCAATCGATAAATGTCGAATATGCAAATGCACCGTATAATAATTGTCGAATATGCAAATATACCGTAATTGAAACTAAAATCATTGTACCGCTTGTGTATGCATGGCAATTGCATTCTTTTCTGGTGGTCCATCTCGGACCAAAAGTTTTCTTTTTCCTTGTCCGGAAAAAGTACGAAAATGTCCATCTCGAATGCGCCCTAAAGCCTTTTGAAGAAAAAAAAATAAACTTTCACAAATCTATATACGTTCGCCTATCTTATCGATGCCGACACATCGCGTGTATTTGTGGTGGAGGAAGATATCACTTTCCGACGGACGGTTCCAGCTCAAGTCAAACGTGTTGGTATAGTGATCCCTATAAAAATATGGGAATAAAACATTAAATACTCATACAAAAGATGTATAGTAGCTCGTAAACTAAAGTCTACGAGGAATAAGCCAGTTGAATGTAGTTATGCCTGGGAGCTTGGGACCACTATGCCAAAGAATTACTCTGGAAAAAGACAAATTACAAGACCCCCCACTAATTCGCATCGATGATTTCTCTGAGATACGTAGAACGGAATGATTTCACTTGATTTCTTCGGAGTATGGTAAACAAACCTGTGGTAAACATACTGCACACCTAATTATCATGTATTCTTGTTCTATTGCATAGTGTGCATGTACTAGGATTGGTTATTAATGTCCCATGCATTCTCACTGATCCCGAACGTTAACCTATATTTGCAATAATGTGCAATGGCGAACGCAGTTTCACTTTTGAAAATGATATATTTCAATAATTTTAATAAACAAAGTCTGAGTAAATAACTCGTAAAAATAAACCTACGGAAGGGGTTCAACGCTGAGGCGTCCTAGGGGAAGATGCATATCTTGAAGGTGTTCCTCCGTAGAAAGAACTGGCTGTAATGTTGTTGCTTGTTGTACTGACGAAACTAGCGCGGCGAAAACCTGGCCCTAAAATTTCGAGCGGAGCTACTCTGGTGCGGCAACAGAACGAAAATTTGGTATTTTTAACAAAAAGTGCGCTGCGTCCTCGCACAATCTGCGATAAATTTTCATGAAATGATGCGCTGTGTACTCGCTAGAAGGCGAACGCGAAAGACTGGCGAGAGTCTGGCGAAGACCGCGAAAAGAAAGATACGCGCATTTCTTGCTATGCGCCACCGGTTTCGCTAGCGATTTGCGCCAATCCCAAACTTATCGAACTCCAGTAAACATAATTATTGGGTTCAAAGAAAGGCATTACATTGATGGAAACTTTACCAGCAACATCGCAACGTTTACAACTTCTTTTGTTCCGTTTGCATGGTTGTGAACAAATCCATCACCTTAATGAAGTTGAGTGATTTTTGTACAAATTTAAAGTGGTATGTCAAGCGGTTTTTGACAAATGGCATTGGACAACTCTTCAACTTTTTTCGTAAGCTGATTAGTATCAATATGTAAAAACCACTCGAAATGGCCTACCGAGCTGAATTGTTGCCAAAATAAGTAGTACTCGTAAAAAGTGGTGCAGCATCTGAAAAAGGTACACCATTTGGGCAGGTACGCCATATAATATATATATATATACACATGATTGGTTCTACAATGCACACGAAGACCATGTCTTAGAAGAGTATTTATGTTACACTTTCGGTGCGAAGTGCTCTCCATTTTACTTCCATTTTACATTAGGTGTATGTAAAACACGCAGTAATTGAGCGAACTTTTCTTTTTTTTTTAGGTGTGCGCAGATGTGAAACTAATGGGAAACCGCGAGAACAGGCAAACTGCCAGCTATGCTAGTACAGTTTCACATAGCTACAGTATGAAATGTACGCACAACTGCCCGTGTTTCGACACCTATAATGTAAAAATGATGTAAAACGAAAATAAGAATACTCGGTTTTTCAGTTTTTTTGATGTTCCTGCTTTATGTAAATTTTTTAGTATGGCACGGAAGCCGACGACTACCGGAAGGAAAGCAAATTTGTTTGAACCGTATGAATGCAATATGCAAAATGCGTTGCAGTGAGAATAATAACTGTTCATTCGATGGAGCTACGTACTTTCGAAGTTCCACCTCCACATGTCATGAGTAACTGGGAACAAATTTGCATAATGTTGTCTATTTTTCGATTTTTTATGTGTTCCACGACAAATTAGCAAGCGAGAGAGGCAGATAAAACAGGTGTTTCTTGGGTAGGAGTAGCAAACGTCTCCTCCCTTCCCCAGGTAAGCCCACTGCCTTCCTTGCTTCGAAATCCACTGGAACTAAGACCAGTGCTGCTGCGACATGTCCGCCGAAGCCTCGCTCACCCCAAGCAAGCATTCTATCTGAGTCTGCTCAGCTTCAAGTAACGGGCATCGTAACGCGCATTCAACCAAACAAACTCTTTTGTTTATAAAGTACGATTTTCAGAGTTCGGCTTCCATCTGGCTCTACGATGGGCAAAACGAAGATTGAAAAGGGCACGGCCCTGGAGTCTACGCAAACGGAGGGCGGCGCGACAACCGGGGCCTCAACTGCGGTTGGTGGAACGGAAATGACTGGCGGTGCGTTATGTATGCCATCTGCTTACCTTTACTTCCCGGTTAGGT